>LIEC01008566.1:0-33380 GCA_001925005.1 Drosera capensis | reverse complement strand
GGGGAGGATTCTAATCATAACTTTGCCCACATCCAAACAAGATAGATTCTCATCTTATTTTTATGGTGAAAAGAGTGAGCTTTCTTTCTTGTTGAGATGAAAACAAGCCTGTAATCAAGAGGGAAAAAAAATGGAAAAGATATCACATTTAACATCCTAGGTTTGATTAGTGGTTATAATGAGCTTGATATCATATTCATGTGTTTTTCTTTGTGATCAAGGTGGTATGACGTTGTTGCTAAAACCATTTGTAAACGAAAACGGAAACAAACTTACGGATTACTTGATATCATTATCAAAAACTCTGAAAATCGAAACTAATAACCGAAACAAAAATTCAGTAACGAAAAAAAAAACTTCATTAACTAATATGTTTTTATATAAATGAATCTTGAATATAGTATCTATATGAATCAGAAAACAAAAACTAAAAATCATTTTTTCTCATATTTTATTTTTGTTTTATCCGTCTATAAAATAGAAATCAATATCAAATATATTTGTTACACCAGTGAATAAAACTAAAACAAAAAATAAAAATAATATCAAATTGATTCTTGATTATTATATACTACACAAAATATCAAAATTAGATATGTATAACTGTTGTGTGAAAGAGAAGTTAGAAGGAATCGGAGTCGTTTGTAAATTCAAAATAACTAACATAAAAAAATATAAAATCCATGAAAAACCAATCGAAGAAGAGAAGTTTCAATTAGTTTGGACCGGAGAATAAAAAGGTAAACGTAGCAACGACGGACGAGTACAGCAAGTGTCCGGTCCGGTCCGGTCCGTCCTCTTTCCACACCCCTGTCCTGTCAGATTCCCCTTTCAAATTTTCAGAAACACAAAAATCACACAAAAAACAACACAAAACACACCCCCACCAATCACAGATCCCAATACACAGCAAGCAAGAAAAACACTCACAACACTCACCACACTCCCCTCGCTGCTGTTGTTTTCTGCAACAGCTTTCCACTGCATGTTGTAGTAGCTGTTACGGTGGAGAAGGAGAGAAAGTTTCTCATCGGCTCCGCCATGTCCGCCACCGCACTCCTCCGCCATTAATGTAACGGCCACACATTAATGGCCACCGGCGTGGTTCGATGTCTGTCCCTCTCCGTTTTCTGGTCCCCCCTCGCTTTTCTCGCCGCATGAACTTTTACTCGCATTTTCTTCGATTTGATGGAAATTGATTTAGGGTTTGGTGCTATGGTGTGATGTTGTGTGGTCTGTTTCTGGATTTTGTGGTGTCGATTTCGGTCTCGAGTTGCTGAAAACCTAGAAGGGAATGGAGAGGTTCAGGAGGCGGAGATCGAGTTCGAGGGATTCGTCGCCGTCGAAGCGGAGCGGTGGCAGTGGTGGTGGTGTTGGTGGTTCCGGTGTTGATCGGAGCTCTGATGAGAAGTCTGCTCTCGATGAGCGATCTCTGAAAGGTTTTATCTTCTTTGTTTTCTGTTTTTGGGATTTGCTTTGATTTGATTTTCATTTTATTTTTTGTGGTTTTGTTTTTGGTTTCTGTGTTGATTTTTAAATGATTAATGATTTGAGGTTGGGTTGAGTGGAAGTTGAATGTGACGGTGGATGTTTCGATTCTTGATGTGATAAAATGAATTGGTTGGCGTTTGGCCTTTGTTTCCTCCATTTGCATTCTGTGATACGCCTTGATTTAGCTAGCTTCTTTATTTTCGTGAGTTTGGCCCATTGATCAACACTTGTGTATGAAAGATGTCTTGGTCACAGTTAGATTTCCTAACCCGGAATTGTAAATGAGTGGAAGTTGAGTGGATTATATGATGTAAAAAGTCAATTTATCGGATGAATGCAGGGATCTATGGGGTTAGTGGCTGCAATGTCTTTGTGGATGTGTATTCATCTTGATTTGAGTGGGAAAAGTTGCTAATTGTGGAGTTTTTCCGTTAATGTTGGTGTTTATGGCAGGACGCGCGCAAGGAAGGAAAGAATACTATGTTCAGAAGATGGGATCCAATTCTAGTTCGCGGAGTAACAGTTTAACGGCGGAGGAAGATTTGGTAAGCTGATCCTATCCCTTGTTTATTGAAATGTTTAGAGGCTCTTGTTTGGTTGGAGCAAAAAGATGTTTTCAGCGAACATTTTCCGCATTTTCCGGATTTGGCTGACGGAATATGTTTCTCTTTATATTTGTTTCTTCATCAATATTGTTGGAATTCGTGTTGATGGAATTCCTTACTTGTTGGGTCTATTTTTTGAAACCGTTTGAAGAAAGTGAGCATTTGACTAAGATGTAGTAATACATAATGGAAAGCGCTATGTTATACTCAAAAATCCATTTATGGACGAATTCAGTTAATGGGAACATTGGTCCAATGTTCATGAAACCGAACTGAGCCAAGATGCATGATTTATTCCTCTATAGGTTCATGTTTATTTTATGTTTTTAGGATTCTTCACTCGCTGACATTGCTATCTTGTTCTTACAGCTGACTCTACGCTTGGGGCAACACACTTCCGGACTGCTGACTGGTACTGTGATGAAAAAGTTATTAGCAGATGAGATGTCAAGGGAGATTGAGTCCAGGAGGCGACCTGGTATAGTTGCCCGCTTGATGGGTCTCGATGTGTTGCCACCCACGCAACAGGCTTCTGACAAGCACGATAAGAGAGTTGCTGGACTTCACAGAGGTGGCGATTCATATCGGAGTCAAACGCACAGGAGTTCTAGAGAGCAACACCAGTTTAAGGATGTTTATGAGGTTGCTGAACATTCAAAGGTTCTTCATGAGTGCCAGAGATCTCAAGTTTCCTGCAATGGAAAGAATGGTCAAGCTGATTTGGCTTATGTTAGAGAAAGGTTCATTGACGGAAACCGACCTTCCTCGTATGAAAAGTTTCATGATACCAAGGAATTCCATGATGCCCTTGAGGTTCTAGAAGCTGACGAAGATCTGGTGATGAAGTTTCTTGACACACCCGACTCTATGTTTGCACAGCATCTGCATCATCTAAGAGATGCTCATGAGCACAATTTGGGGAATGCCAGAGGCTTGAAATCAAGTGCCTTGAAGCATAATATTAATGCGATAGAATTCCAATCAGGCCGGGAAGCCTCACGTAAGATTGATGTTAGCTTTTCTCATAAACATCGGGATGGTCTTCATAGTCACTCCTGCAGCAAGCAGAGCTCAAAGTCTTACAAGTTGTCCTATTTTCCAACAGAAATTACGGACAGATCTGGTGCTATTCCGACAAAAATTGTCGTGCTAAAACCAAATACTGAAAAACTGGAAAATCGTGGGAAACATGATTTATCTCTTGACAATTTGTCTCATCTCGAGGTGCGCAAGGAGAAGCATTACTTGAAAAGGGGGGATGAATTCTGGCATAGAAAACACTTACCCGACGGTTCAGATACCTATGCCCTTGATTGCCGAGAATCTAGGCAGCTTGCTAGAGAAATCACTCGGCAAGTGAAGCAAAAATTGGGAGATGGCTCTTTTAATATATCTTTGAATGGATATAAAGGATATTCTGCTGATGAAAGTTCACATGATCTGTCTGGAAATGATTCTTCGTATGAGTCAGAGGCAGCTAATGTGTTATCCAAGATGCCACTGCACTGGAGAAGTCATGATGAGGCATCAAGCTCAAGATATGCTGAGTCATCTGTGAATAGGGAGGCCAAAAAGAGACTCTCTGAGCGTTGGAAAATGACTCGCAGGTTTCAAGCAAGTAGACTAGTGAATGGAAGTACCCTGGGAGAAATGCTTGCTATTCCAGAGCTTGATGCAAAGCTATCGAATATGGAGGCGACAATTTCTCATGATGGGTTCTATAGATTTGCTAGGAGAGATAGTACGGGTGACTCAATGGTTCCTATAGGTACCAGCAGTAGAGATGCATGGAAGTATGATCCTCTCAGAAAATTATCAAGGTCCAGGTCTCTTCCTGCATCTTCTAATTATCTTGGAAGTCCTACTAACTGGAGACATGAAGCTTTTGTAGCTGAAAGGTTTCTGGTGCCCAAGGAGCACGGCGGCCGATCTAGAAATAAGGCAGTAACAAGGTCTGGAAGCATGAGAACCAGCAACAAGAGATCTGGGACTGTTTACCGCCACAATGAGGAGATCAGAGAAGCTGTCAAGGTCCACAGAGGCATGAGTCAAAAGGAGGATAACTGTGAAGACAGCAACTCCCCCGAAGTGAAAGCTGTAATATCTGAGACTCCGGCAGGACCTATTGCCCCGAGTATAATTGTTGATGAAGTGGTGAATTTGGAGCCTGAAAATTTACTTCAATCCTTAACTTGTCCGGATGAACAGATCCCAATTCCGGAAATTCCTGGTAACGTGCTGGTTCAAGATCAAATTTGCAGCTCTGACTCACAAAAGTTGTTGCACAAGGTCTGATACTTATTTCCTTGATCTACCATCATTTGCTGCTGGATTGTGATTTCTTCCTTCTTGCATGTAGACTTGTCTGTCTCTATGCTCTCCATATTTTATCTTCATTTGCCTGCCCACTGGTGACGACCAAAAGAAAGAAGGTGGGGACAAAGCAGATGCTACTGAAGTATTGGGATGGCAATAACTCGAGAAATATTCTCCTCCCTTGTTACCATTAGCAAACATTTATTTTACTCTAGGGATGTATTTTGTTTTCTTTTCCCGTTAAAGACATTTTCATTTCTTCCCCCTATTACTAACAGTTGTTCTTTGGTCATAGCTGTAGCAGACTGTGCCCTGTATAAATGTTGTGTCATTTGGATGCTATTCTTGTGGTGGTTTAGTGAAACCATTCCTAACACCTTGCTTTACCTGCCCAATTTTCGGCTAGTTTAAATTGAGTTATCTTAGCACTTTTAAAAAAACAAAGAAATTCACTCAGTGGGGTAAACTAGCATGTCAAGTATTCGTTGAAACCTTCACTTGTGGTCTTGAGTTGAGTTGGCTTCTTGATGATCAATAAGGAATAGCGATGAAGCTTAAGCATTTATGACCTATCAATTTACTTATTGAGCTAGTCCTTGTGCTTCGTGATTTCTATTGACGGTTATTTAGGATTTAGTTGTAGATAAGAGGAGTCTCTTCCATTCAATCAGTGGTAACATATGATTTTCTGGTTTTTCCCCCTCTTGGCGGTAGCTCTTGTCATTCATGTAACTCATGTTTCTATACTTCATATCATTGTATAGAACCTCAACATTTGTTTAGAAATTTCTTTTAACATTTTATAGTGAATGACTGTCAATTGTTACCTCTTTGGCTTGGCTCTCCCTGCAGTATAAACAAGGCTTTGAAATAATGATGGTAAAAGGGATCTGGTCTAAATGAACCAAAGGATTATCAAAAGGAAGCCATCAAACATTATTTTTTCCTGCTTCAAGCTAGTTAGGAAAAGAGCTTGGTATCTTGAATTTTAGAAAGTTATAATCACTGGACTCATTTGTAGCGAAAGGCTCCTTTCACTTCTGCTTTGCATTTCTTGTGTACAAGAACAGTTTTGTCTAACCCAATCTAATCCATAAAGAAAAACCGTGAAATCACATGTGGTTTTATTGAAGACAAAGTTGTGACTATACATGGTTTAAGAGCGAATTATGTGAACCAATTTCTTTTCTAACTCATATGTCCTTAAAACGAGACATAACAGACAATCACCCCTGTCCAATACATGTTTATATAATAGTCTTCAAAATAGGGAAATTCTCTAGTAATGCTTGATCATTTTTCTTCAACTGATCAAGGAAGTCATATAACTTGTGTTTGTGTGTTCATAGGGATGCGATTTATACAAAGTTTTGAGCAGCACTACTAAACAGCCCTTAAGCATGCCATTTAAATCATGATCGACATTTATTGGGGCTTCTAAGGAGAGTTATGTTGTGTTTTAGAGGGATGTGATTTCAAGTTAAAAATAGTAGGGATGTGAATTATTGCAAACCTAGAGCAATCTCAATAGATCAAGTGGTGACAATCAAGAAGAATGCAAGAGTCTTAGTTTTTTATGGGTAGCACACGCCTCCAATGTATCAATGGTTTTTTCGAGGTGATCTATCCATGACACATACATAAGATTTTCACAATAACTTTTGATATTGACCTCCTCTCTTTCTCATGTGATGTTTACAACTATGATGTTGTTTCCTCTAATATGGCATCACAATAGTAGTATTTTTATCTGCATTCAAGTTCATTAATATCATATTATTTTGTAGAAAAACTTCGAAAACAAAATTAAAGCTGAAACATGTCAAGTGAATCCGAAGACTTCTGAAATTCCTTAGCCCTTGATGTAGGTCACCGGTTTTCGTTCATTTAAGTTGGTCGTTATAACTAAACCGTTTCTTTTTATTTCGCTTACATGGATTTTAATTCTTCATGAGAGCTTTTGTCTCTATTGTATCAAAGCTAATGACTAGATTTTTTTGTGATTCCTCACTTTTTTGAACCTCAAAATCAACTTAAATGTCAAAGGCCCATGTTTAGTGAACTTAAGGATGGAAGAATGTACATAGTCTTACCTCGGAAATCTTGAGGTTATTTTTGTGAATAGAACCTATTGGACATGAGTCAACATTGCTCTTTGATTGAAATGATTTGACGATTTGTTGTCAACCTTATATTCAATGTTAATTTTATTCGGTTTGAACTTCCTATCGGAGGTGATTCTGAGTAAGCGAGTGTCATGCCGTAACTCTTCACTTGGCTTTGACCTTTCTCGCTCATTACACCTTGGCTGTTTTACTTCTTTATTTTTTGTTTTGTGATTCTACATATTGATACTACCGAGAAGTATCTCCATATGTGGTAGTTCTTTTTTCCCCCGCTTTTTCACACAATTCTCTGACTCCCATTTTTCGGTGAATTCACAAGGTGTGCCTTGATTTTCACAACTCTTGCGTTATCTAAGGAATCTGAACATTTGGTGCATGTAGCATATTTGGTGGCATCTCATAGTTCTTGCAGCTATCTCGTTGGTCTAACTATATAGATCTAGGAACACTTTACTTGAGTCATAAACACTGGCGTTGATAGCCTTATACAGTGTAGCGTTTGTGTCGCATCCCCGCTGCTGATTCTTTTCCATTTTTTGACTGACTGTTTACCAACACGGACGATGTAATTCCTTACTGTGTTGATTTGTTTCTATCTGATTTGCCTGGCCAACTATTTACAAGTGTATCTTTAGCAAGTTATCCACTGTTTCATTTCCTTATTTGCTGGAAAGCTTTTTCCTCTTTTCGCCTTGGTCTGCAAGCTGGTAAACTTGAAGAGATATGAATATTGCTACTTGCTCCACTCCATAATGATTCTATAGATTGCTGCCTGATTTTGCTATGTCCTTAATTCAGATAATTTTGACACCTTGATAAACAGTGTAGCACAACTCTCGAAGTTGAAGAAGAAAACACTTGCAGCGCCCTTGCTGGGTTTGTAAAGAAAAATGATTATAAAAAAAAGGCCAAGATTGTGTGAGCCAACTACCTGACCCTGTGATAAGGAGCCTTGTTCACTATCCCTGACTTGCCCTTATTTTTATTTAATATTTTCTGAAGTGTCTTTTGTAGGTGCTAGGCTCTGGTTCTATGAGGTTCTGTTCTCATCATTTTATTTTCAGATATCGTGTAGTGTAATAACCATGAGAAATTTGTTGTGTGATATTTCAGGTACCATCAAAAAGTTGCCAAGCTGAAGACTCAGCTTATTCACAGTCCTCAGCATCTGAATTAGAAATACCCTTTTCTATTGAGGAAGAGCAGCCTAGTCCAAATTCCATTCTAGAAGGTTCTTTTGTAGAAGATCTTTCATCTGGTTCGGAATGTTTTGAGAGAGTCAATTCCGGCCTATCAGGTAAGAAGGTTTTCTTATTCATCTTAAAATTGCCCTTAGGGTGAGTTCATTGCTTTTTCTGATGATGCTATAGAATATATGGTTTCACCTTCATTAAGACTAGGGTGCTGATGAAATGGATTTATTGATGCGTAAATGCCCTTTGTCTTTGAAAATGTAATTTTATTCCACGCCCTTGTCTTTGAAAATAAATTGCAGTTATTCTTCTTTCCATATGGATTTTGTTGCTGTATCAGGATTCCTGGAAATTTGAACAACGATGAAGAAGAAGTTTGAAACTTCATTTCTTCCCCTGAAGTCGGTAAAGTTTAAATAGAAAGATTTGGGCAGTCCTATAGTTTTTATGAAGAATATCCTAGCAGTAATACAGTTTTTTTTTTTCACGTCTCTGAGGTGAGACTTGTGGACATTTCATTGAAATAATGATAAAAAAAATATTTTCTATTTAGAATTGAGTACCTGAATTCCTTGGAAAATGGTTGTATAGATCATCCTTGGTAGCTTTTTTTCCCCCCTCTAAAGCACCATACGAAGGTGCAGGAACATAAGCAGGTGACAAGGTGCAATTTTTTGCTCTTCTACGTCTCATTTTAAGGATCGGTATGCTATGAAAAGCAAGCAAGGAGAACATGTTATTACACTTCACTAGAGGTGTATGTGGAGCCGAAAATCGAGTGCTCCACTCTGGCATGAGTGGTTCTCATGTATGGATGGATGTAGAAAGTGCGAGTTCGATCCCATGAGTTTGTGGTTGACCTTTTTTTCTTTTTTCTTTTTCCGCTTGTGTTTTATAGAAGATAGAACCTTTGTCATGCGTGTCTTTATGTTGGCACTAGCTGAGTTTAGGCCAACCAACATGCGTTCTAGGCAGTTTGTGTGAAAGGGTCTGTGCTTATATTAGATACTATTGAAGGACTAACAAGTTCTTTACCCTAAAGATGGACTTAATCTACCTGTAATTTATTTAAGTACTTTTTACTGATCCGGCATATTCTCTAATTTGGTGATGAACCTTAATGAGCTAGAACATGTTATAGGAATGCTAAGCTGGAGGATTTTGTCAAGTAGTATTGTGTGGTGGCCTCCTCACACTCCCAAAGAAATATGAATATGCAAGTTTTTACCCTTTCAAGTTTAATGTTATGAAGGTCTTTGAAAGAAAGGACTAGTGCGGTATGCATTCAGAACTTTTTTTTTCTTTGTATGCCCAAACTACTTGTTACATTTAGCGTGGCAATTTCATTTTTCCGTTACAATGTGAGGGGAAATGGCTGCTTTTCCACGTGCAAGGACAAAATGCGCTTTCTCTGTCAAGTCTGTCCAGCTGAATCTTGGTGTTCTCTCAATTGAGCAAAATGGGTGTTCTATGTTTTATTCGTCATGCTGGTTCTTTTCTCTTCAGATTTCTAAAATCCATACTTTGTTTTGTGTTAGGGTTGCGGATGCAACTCCAGCTTCTGAAGCAGGAATCTGAAGCTTATGATGAAGGCTCATTGCATGTACCAAGTGAAGATGATGTTGGAGAAATGTCCAATGCTCTTCCGGAATCTAGAGGATTACTTGATGAAGAAAGTTGGGCGTCTTCTTACTTCCTTGATGTGCTAGCGGACTCTGGTTTTGATCATTCAGACCTCGAAATGCTGAAGTCCACATGGGGCTCTATTGGATGTCTTGTTGCTCCTTGGGTATTCGAGAAGCTCGAGAAAAGTTTCTCGGCTCAATCAATTAGCTCAAGAATTGACCGTAAGCTTCTATTTGACCGCATCAATTCAGGAATCACCGAAATCCTCGAAAAGGTATCAGATCCACACCCATGGGTGACCTACGGGAAAAGAACCACTTGTCCCCAATGGGATAAAGATATGATCAAGGCCGAGCTCTGCCAACTGTTGAAGCAACAGGAGGTGGTGGATGTAGAAAGTGCTCTTCTTGACGAGCAGGTCCTGGAAAGCGATCTCAAATGGATGAATATGGGACATCGCATTGATGGTGTGGCCAGGGAAATCGAGCAAGTAATGATAGATGAGCTCATAGCCGATTTTGTGACCATGTAGAGACTTCTTTGTCACCCAGTAGTTTCCAGGTATGTCAAAAGTATCAAGATGATTAAATGGTGCCGGATCATTATATATGCCAAGAGGTTGAAGGAAGCAGCCGACGAGAGTTAACTTGTTTCAGCACCGGCTTTAGTTTAAGCAGGATCGAGGCAGAGTTAGGAAACGCAAGTAATTGTCTGATTTTGTAGCCTAATCCGTAAGGCCTGTCTAGCTCATAGTTTAAAGTCTCTCGGATCTCATCTATCTATAGTTGGAACATTTTGTAAAAAACCATTCTGTTTTTCTATGCTGCTGTTAATTATGTGTTTCCCGTCATGGTTTTGCTTGTGCTTGGTTCTCTCGTGGCCATGAAAAAGGCCATATCTTCTAATTTACTTATGAGATCTTGAAAACATGTTCAGTGTCCATCTGTTATGAATGTAACGTATGATGGGGGAACGTGGATTTCATATAAGTACAACTCTATGTTGATCTTGTGTAGAGTATGATGATTATTATGAACAATGTCAACTCACGCGCTGCTCGTGGGAGGTAGATTTGTTGAGATAAAACAGAGTCCGTCACATGCAATGTAGAATGTGATGGGTTTGTATAGTAATGTACGCATCGTTTGTTACGGTTGTACACTGCAATTTGTTTCGGGTGTCCTTGCAGCAGCCGCATCAGATTTTCCGTTTTATACAACACAATTATGTATAGTGCAGCAAGTAGAAAACGTTTACAAATTGTGCTCGAATGGCAGGCCGAAAGCTCGAGTACCTGACGAATTGGGCTTTCTGGCCCAAAAAAATTGGGATAGAGATCCAAAAAAAATTTCTGAGTTTTCCAATCAAACCGAATCGAAATATCAATTTGATTCGGTATATTTCATCATTGATAAATTTGATTATCGATATTTGTTTTTTTTGTCATTATTTGATTTTGATTTTTGATTCTCAAAAAATTTGATAAATTCCATTAACCGAATTATTATTATATTTTTAATTTTTCAAGTAAAATTAAATATCATATAATAATTATTTAATTAAATAATCATAACATATAATTTTTCAACAATAACAATAAATAATAACAAAAAATACATATGAATTAGAATTTCAAAACATATAATTTAACTCCTCCTCTCCCTCCCTCTCCTTAACTCTCTCCCTCTCTCTCAATCATCGCAACCTCTCCATCTCTGCCCCTGCCACCACCCCCGGACCCCACTTTGCCGTCAACTCTATCTCCGGCGACTTGGCCAAAGCAGCATGAGATCGCAGCATCGAAATGGAAGAAGATCGTGTCGGTGTCCCTCAAGGAACAGAGCGCCATCGATGTGATGAGAGGAGATATGTGAAGCACATCAAAGATTAAAAATGAAAGTGTTCTGTATATGAATCGATTGAGAGGAGATATGTGAATAAGTATGTGTCTTTGGTTTAGTTCAGGCGCTCAAGGTTTCGACAAAATACTACATCAAAAAATTTCATATTTATTTATCAAATATTCTCTGGTAAACGGCACGTCTCCAGGATCACATCCTCCGAGCTAATGACAATCTCGTGTTGGACACAGACTACACCCAAGCACTCATCGCTCTCGAAGAGACTCTCCCTGGCGCCGATCTTTTGTCCTTTGTTAACATACACTCTGTCCCGAAAAAACCCCAAAACTTTTTGGCAGAAATGTATTACAAGAAAGTCACTGATGGAATTCTTGCTCGACCCCTGTCAACTCGAGACCGGCTTGTCATCGCGAGCTCCAAAGCGGAGCACGCAAAAGACTTCCTCCTCGCTGCTCCCATCTCGGGCTTGGGCCTGAAGATGCGCCCGGTCGTGTACAGAGTTGTCTTAAAATACCGCCTGATGGTCCCACTCTTCGCGGAGAATTCGGTCTGTCCTTGTTGCCGCCAACACGCGCTTGACATTTACGGGGATCACGCTATGCACTGCGCCAACTCCCCTGGGATAAAAAATCGTCATGACACTATCCAAGATGTCTTATACGACACTTGCCAGAAAGCCGGCATTCAGTCGCGCAAGGAAGCCGAAGTTACCTTCTTGTTTGAAGGAGGTCGTCTCCGTCCGGCTGATGTGCTACTTTTCAACTGGGAACAAGGTCGGCACAGTTGTGTGGATGTTACATGTGTCTCCCTTATGACACATCCCAGTGGCGGGAAGGCCGCTGAGGACGCAGCGGTCGGTAAGGTCAAAAAACACGAGGAAGATTGTCGTGTTAATGAGCACACTTTCATCCTATTCGCCACCGACACCTTTGGCGCCTTTGCCAAGGACGCGGTAACCCTGCTGAACCGTAGCTAACGCAAATGCACCTGCCCCTAACCAGCAAATGTCTTTCATCCGAATCGGGTTTGCCACCCAAAAAGAAGTCGCTGCGTCAATTGTGGCGCGGATAAATGATGTCTTTATTTAAATCTGTAATTTGTTCTTTTAAATCTATTTATTATTCTAATAAAAAAAAATATTCATATAAATATTATGATTCAAAATGTTATTATTTTAATATTTTTAATAAAACATTGTTAGGTTTTCCTTTATTCATGTCGAAACAAAGTTTGACGTTACCATCCAAACAAGCATGATACACAATGCGGTTCGAAGCGAATCTTCATTAAATGTTTGAATCTCATCTAATAAGCTCGCCAACAATCCAAATCTGATCAAATCCTCACTCGATCCACAAACAAAACACCAAATCCAAATGCACAGAACCATCGTTCATCCACCCATCATTATCCGCAACCTCAATCAACACACACGCACATTTTCAACTCAAAACGTCTCAAATCCTTCAACATCGCACGCAACGATTCATTCCTCAAAATCACACAACAAATTCAACAACTCAAACAAGATTAAGAAATCGTATAAAAGCACATGTACCAAGAGCAAACACATTGCTCTCTGAATTCTTAACAAAGTCGTCATTTTTTTGGGCTCGATTGCTCGATTTTCTAGGGTTTCGGGGTGGTCGTGATTTTGATTTTTTATGTTGGGGGATCACAGAGGAGGAGAGGAAGAGAGAAAGGAAGAAGAAGAAAAGTTGTAGGACAACGAGGGAGTGTTGTTTTTTGGATTTGGTATATTTTTAAAATTTTGATTCGTGTATATTTTTTTTGATATTTTTTTAAAATTTTTTGTATGCAATTCATCAAATTATTAATAACTACATTTTTTTATTAAATATATGTCCATGGCTATTTTTTTTAATAACTCTATATAACTTTTTGCATTCCTTTTGTAATTGATTTTCAGTTTGATCTTAAAATAAATAATTTTGTTTAAAAATATATTGAGTTGAATGAATATGATTTTTAAAATTGAAAATTCGATAAACAATTGAAACCGAACGAAATTTCCATTATTGGAAAACAAATTAACCGATACAACTTAAAACTTGGTTCGGTTTCGGTTATTGATTTTTAGAAAATAGAATTTAATTCGATTAATCGAAACAAAAAAAAATTCAGTTTTTATCGAATTATCACCCCTAGTTGGATAGACATCTCACAGATACTTGAGTCGATCTCCGCATGGATTTTGGGTTGGAGATACTCAATAGTAATATCATACAATCAACAATTCTTTCCAGAAACAATGTCCCACAATGTCGGATCCAAAGACAATAAAAGAAACTGAAAGAAACACAAAGACAATAAAAGAAACTGAAAGAAACACAAAGACAATAAAAGAAACAGAATCACGACGAGTATCAGAAGGTGTACACCAGCACAAAGTTGCTGAGATCTTATTACAAGAAGCAAATGCGATTACAGGTTCTAAAAGACAGAGAAAGAAAAGCAGGCAATTATGCGGGTTTTGCCTCCCTTCCCGCAGTGATCGTCATTCAGTCACCTACACCATCAAATTCAGGTAGACCAAAATCAGGTATATTGACTGGGAGTTGCCCAAAAGAATATGGTTACGCATATTGTATGGGAAAATAGAGGAACCACAATAACAGGATTAATAAAGTCCAAATACATAAGCCACCAAAACTTCACTCAAAGGACAGAACTAGCGCATAACATTATTTGAGCCCGCCTTCCAGGTGGATGGCAATCCCTCTCTCCGTCTCCTCATTTTCATGTCTCTCCTTATAGATGGAAGCTACAAAGAATGTCCCCAGTAGTTGTGCGTTAAAGAGAGATATATCAAGCATAGACAAGTATGTATGGTCAAACATTTTGTGATGGAACTGGCTCGACACGGCCAAGGACCAAGGAACTCAGTTGAAAGAAAGTAACGACCAGGATGTATTGTGTGTATGTAATGTCTGTACAATCCCTAGTCTCCCCCTTATATACCCCAAATTGAGGTTGTTACGATCCAAGGGCTAGAAATGTAAGATACATCCATGATCTACCGGTGGTTATTACACTACCATGCTCTATACATTGCAACATGAGTGGTACATGACACATTTCTTTGATAAAATATACGGAGTAATCATTTTGAGCTTTCAAGATAATACATTTATTCAACATGTGAACCACTTTGCTGTGCAGAAATAAAGCGATCGTGTATTTGGGAAGCTGTCATAGGCCCATAGCAAGTTAGAGTAAGGAGGTGGTTTTTATGTTCAGATCTTCATGACAAAAAAAATCATATGCCAAAAATTAGTTGCAGAGAACAAGAATGGAGCTTAACTTCTAATTGATTTGAAGAAATCATGGCTTTGGATTCAGGTGAAGTATATCTTCAACCTTACACTAACCGAACCCAACAATGCAGGGGTCAAGACCCAAGGGATATGAATAAGCACATCAATGGAGCAAGAATCATACAAACAAAGCTCTTAGAGCAGCTGTGATAATTTGAAGATTCTAGAGACTAAATTACATAATGCAACTACACAATGTACCACTTATATCATGTCAACCACAGTTTAAAATAAACACAAGATACTAAAATCAGACTTCTCATCACCATGAATATATCATCAAGATTTCCTGAGTTTGACACAAGTTCTATTCTAATATCCAATTCTGTTATAAGCTCATAGAGAATCCCATAAACTCTTGTAAGAAAGTGGGATTTGGCCCTAATCTCACCAACAAATAAAATCCTATAAAGCAGTACCAATCTCAACAACAATTCCCACAGAAAACCAATCTAAAGAAACAAACACATTCCTGTACTCAAATCAAGAAAAGCGACGCAATACCTGCGAAAGCAGAATCAATACTTCTTGTAGGTAGGATCAAGGAGTTCATCATATGGATCGCGACGACCAGTCACATTACTGATCTGAGCATCCCAAGCAAGCTGAGAATTATGCCTCTCAAAAGTCCAAAACCCATATGGCCTAAGAGGCAAACTCCACATCTCTTTGGTCTTCTTGCACTTATCCTGCAATGTATACAAGTGCTCCCTGAATTTCCTGTCCCTCTCCTTTGGGTCCTCCATCGTTCTCAAGATCAAGTTTTCAGCGAATTCCATTATGAAGCTCATCTTTCCCTGTTTGCTAAGTGGATGAAATTCAAAATCAAAGGGAAAACGATTAGATTGATTGGAAAATAATATCAATTGTTGAAACCCTAGATGGGTCATGAAGATAAAAAGATCCAGTTTTTCATCCATGATGAAACTCATCTTTTCCTGAATACCCAGTTGATGAAAATGAAAATCAAAGGGGAGACTGATTAGATTGATGGGAAAATGATATGGATTGTTGAAACCCTAGATGTGTTTGATTATGGTGAAAAAGGTTGATTTGGGGGCTTTGTGCCCTAACGGGTATGTGAGATTGAATCAACAATTGATTGATTGTGGGAATCGATTGATAGAGTGAGATTACCTGTTGAGTGGTGCCGAGGAGAGGGATGCGGATTCTCGATTTCTCTATGAATGGAACTCTGAAGTATACGAACTTCGCATCGGCCTTACACCCCTCCGCTCAGTTTCATAATAAATATAAGTATTTATTAAATTGTTTTTTTATTATGTGTAAATAAGGAAAGAGTAAAAAAAAATGAAACAAATTGATATTATATAAAATAAAAAATAAGGATATTTTGATATTTTTGAAAAAATAAATTTTTAAATAAGATAATGTTATAATTATTGTGAAAGATAAAAAGGAAGTATTATTTTTCCAAGTACAATCCTGAAAAATGTTTTCTATGGAGATAAAAGTTAATTAAAACCATGATAAATTGAGAATATAGGTGATATGTGTCACCTAGTTATTTTTATCTAAAGTTTTATCATATTTGATGATGACGACCATGATTGATAACAATAGTTTATCGAAAAAAGAAGATTAATGTAGCATTAGTCAATAAGATATTGTGGCCTTTTTTTAAACCGTTGGGTCAATTAGATATGAAATTGTCTTAATTTTTTTGTTCTTTAATCTAACGATTAAAAAGGAGATCGAAATAACTTGTTCGCTAATGATGCATTAGCCTCTTTTTCCCGATTTCATTTATCGTGAAACCATATTTTCATAATTTTATGAATTTAAATGTCAGTATAAAACTCATGATTAAATATACACAATCATTAAAAATAAATTAACAAATAAAAAATGCTGTTAATATACAAAAATTTCTTAAGAAATATGATCGAACAGTTGTATATGTATATTAAGATGATGAAGGTATTTGCATGTAACCACTGGACAATGGTCGATGCATGCAACTACTGGAGTAGTACATTTGTAAGCAGCTGCAAAGAATTCATAGGAGACATTTCCATTCTCTCTAGTCTCTGCTGTACAAAATCGAACAAATTCTTCAGCTATAAAAACTGATAAAAGTACATGTTCTCTCGTGATCACAACAAACTCCGCTGTCATCGACGAATTTATACCTGAGATCTTGAGCCTGAGGTAATCGGGTTCTCCTCTGTATACAAGCCTACATAAACACCACTAGCGTCCCATGTTTCGTACACTAGGGACATTTCGAGTGTTCCCCGTAGCTATAGGTCGTCGGGCTACCAATGCATCGGATCTCAGCTTCTGTCGAAGCTTGATGCCACCGTGGATCCAAATGAACCAATAACAATATTCACACTGCAAGTTCTAGCAAAATGGCCTCCCAGTATTTCAGCTCCTGAAACTTCTCTCTTCTTCTGCATAATCCATGGCCATAGTATAGCTCTCATATCCTACAGAAGTCAACAAGTGCCCCGAGCCATCCCTACTACTGTTAACTGAGCTTTCAATATCTTCTATCCGGGCAATAAGAGGGATCGGTCTCTCCGGTATTGAAGGCACAGGAAATTCATCTGTCTCCAATATCTTGACGACCTGATCCATTGATGGTCTCGCATACATCTGCGGATGAGAACACAGGACAGCGACGAGAACATACTTCTCCATCAACTCCTGTGATCCCATCTCCGGCATCCTATCTTCAATAACATCCAATGTTCTCCCTCTCCTCACGAGAGACCATGCCCAATCTGTCACCAGAGATGGCTGAGCCCCCTCTCCCGAAGCTGACACTATTGCCTTCCTCCCACTAAGAAGCTCGAGCAAAACCACCCCGAATGAGTAAACATCGCTTTTATCCGTCAGCTGACCATATAAGGCATATTCTGGTGAAACATACCCCATTGTCCCTGCGACTCTAGTGCTCAAATGACTAGCACCCTCAGGCGTAAACTTAGCAAGACCAAAATCACAAACTTTGGCCTCGAACCTATCATCTAACAGAATATTGCTTGCCTTGATATCTCTATGGATCACAGCCGGCTGAGCTCCATGGTGAAGATAATCGAGTCCACGAGCCATCCCAAGCGCAATCCTCTGCCTAGTCGGCCAACTAAGCCTCTCCCTCTCATGACTCAAATACCCAAACAGATGATCATGTAGGCTCCCATTCTTCATCACATCACAAACAATGATCCTCTGACACCCCTCCATCGGACTCGTCTCCACACAATACCCAACCAACGCCACCAAATTCACATGCCTGATGCTCGCGATCACCTCAACCTCATGAGCAAAATCCATTTCCCCGGCGGACGACATGTTCTTGAACCTCTTCACCGCAACCTCAGATTCATCAATCAACACACCCTTATACACATTCCCATATTCACCTTTGCCAATCAAGTTCCCCAACGAGAAATTCCTCGTCGCCGCCTTGATCTCATCTAAACTAAACCTCATCAAACTTGTACCACTCTCTCCAAACCCTCCATTCACCCTCTTCCACACCCCATAAACCCTCCTCTTCCTATATCTCCAAACCAAAACCAACCCAACAAAGAACAACACAAGAACACCAAACCCGACTCCTCCGATCACCCAAACCAACACCATTCTCCGTCCCTTACGATCCGTTTCTTCCAAGTCAAGAGAAAACAGACACCGAGCCGTCCCAGGATCAGTCGGCCCATACACATTGGCAACCGCAGCCGCATACACACTCGCATAAACACTACAATCCGTCACATTCCCCTCCGAACTCCCACTCAGATACGAAGCCTGAAGCACCGACAACTCCGTGGTACAAGAAGCACAAGGCGACCCATCACCCAACGCCTGATTACATGTTTCCGCAACCTCTTTCAACACAGACCCCGGCACGATCGCCTCGAATTCATCCTTCGTGGTTATATTCATACACCCGGATGTGAAATCCGAGGGGATAAACCCACAGGCGGTGGTGATGTTGAAATTGGGGAAATGCGCAGTGATGAATGATTGGTATGAGGCGAAGCAGGAGGCGGCGGAGGAAAGGGGAGGGAGGAAGAGGGCAGTGCGAGCGAGGAGGTCGGAGTCGAGGAGATGAATGGTTTGTTTGATGAATTGGCATGTGGGTTTTGTGTCAAGGTGTGTGAGGGTCAAGATTGTGAAATTCAACGGGCAAGATGATGAAGATGAAGGTGATGATGATGATACGGTGTTGGTGATGGAGAGGAAGAGGAAGAGGAAGAGGTGAGGCATAGTGAGGGTTAGGGTTTGATGATGGTGGGGGGATGGTGGTGGTTTGGGAGTGAGAGGAGGAGGGTGAAGAGATGAAGGGGAAGGGAAGTGATGGGAAGGTGATGAAGGAGCCGCGATTGATGGGGAGAGGTGAAGCTTCTCTGAAGTCAGAAGCCACTGTTGAGATTTTCCATTTTCTCATTTTTCCTTGTCTTGAATTGTTGGAAGTCAGAGAGAGACAAGTTCAAAGACGTTGACAAAGGTAACGCAGTTTTTTTAGTGCTGGTTCAGGTAAATCAACAGGGGAATAAGGGATGAGAAGTCTAACAGTGAAGTAAAAATGATATTTTCCAACAACAAAAATATAATAAAAAATGAAGTCATTTTATATTAATACTAAATCAAAAAAATAGAATTACTTTCTCTGTAATAATTTATTTATATTATTTTTGCATATTAGTCTTAATTTAATTGTAATAATTTTTTTATTTATTAATCAATTTATATTAATATAACCAAATAATCAAATTATCTCCTTTTTTTTCTCTCTTAAATCTTAATTACTACTTTTGTCATTAAAAAAATATCATTCCTTCATTAATTTTTTTTTAAATTCGGTCCATATATAAAATTAGATGTCGGGTCAAATAATTATAAATAAATTAGGACGAAGGAACAAAGTTTGTCTTATTTAGACTAGATCTCTACTTATAAATATATAATTTTAATTATATTTTTTGTGATGTACTCCGTTATATTGTATTTTTTCTATTAATAATAATTCATGCATTGTTCAATTATAAGAAAACTCTTAATATTAGATAATACAAAAAATCATCAATATTATTGTAATATGATACAAAAACTCAATTTTCTTAATGTGATAATTCATGTTATAATCGATTAAAATAAAACTCGATCAAATAAAAAAATATAATATTGTTATTCTAAATTTTCATATAGTTATTTAACCATTCATATGTTTAATAATGAAGTTTTGAATGAAGTTAGTAATTTATTATGAAATCTACCAATGAAAAATTTACATTTCGATGATTATTAATCAATAAAAAATGACTATGTGGATGACCGATCAAAAAAACTTCTTACATTTATATTATAAATTTATAATGATGAGAGTGCTTTGTCGTCTAAATTTTTGATTGTTACTGTTAGTTTTTTTTTTCGTTTTTTTTCACATAGCGCAACTAATTGATTTTAATAAAGTTGTTAGAGATTGTCAAATATACATATATGTAAAGATCCAAAAAAATTGAGATAATTTATTTTATCAAAAAATAACAAAAATAATATATCACTGAACGTCGTAATTTATATAACGGAATATGCATATCTCTAATCATTATCAATCGAAATATGTGCAGCTGGACTTTCATCGACCGAGACTTGGCTCAATATTACGACACGTTGGTTGAATCCGGACCATAAAAAAAAACCTTGACAAGAATCAACTCAATGCAAACACAAACAACCATATGTTAACAACAATAGAGACATTTAATTGGATAAAGATTACAAAAATACTTAGTATATGTTTAGAAGACGTCAATGCGACAATGTTTTTGCTTGATCGGCCTCCAAACATAAACCCCAGAGTTATATAAAAACTGTTTCCTGGATGCGATAGAGGGTTGAAAAAGAAAACCAGGAAAAGAAACCATCACTCGATCGCGTTCTACAGATGCTTCCACACCTACTCCCTGTCTCTCTTTCATTTTCTCCCCAAAATGGGGAATTCCCAACCGGGCCGCCACCGCATATCTCGGCCCGATCGGGCCAACCCGACCCGTGCTTGGCCACATCTATACCCACAACATGACCTGCCACCTCCTCGTCAAACGAATTCAATGGCTGTTTCCTTGCCCTATTCGCACGTTGACTCATCCCTGCGAGCGCTGGCCGGTCAGGCCGAGGGGTTCGGCCGGTTCGCGATCGGCGGGCTTAATGGGCCGGTTCATAGGGTGACTTCGCTTGCTGGTTTGTTTTGGTTGATTTGATGACCCTTTTGAATTTTGGATTATTGGGTTGTGATTCTGTGTTGTGGGTGGTTTTGGATTTTGTTAGCTTGTTGGTGCTTGTGGGATCGATTGGGTGTTTTGATTTGGGTTTTGTTGTTTTGGCATTTTGATTGGTATGATGTTCATGGGTTTGCTTCAAGGTTGTGTTTTGGATATCCCATTGTCGTTCTGATAATATGATTTGTCCAATTGATCGGGGCATTTATTGTTTGACGCAATTTGACATTAATAACCCTGGTATTTTCATCGAGGACGACGTGTAAGAATGTTTGATGCATCTCATGTTATATGTTAGAAAACGAACGTATGATATGGTGATGGTGTTTGTTTCACTGTTGCTAGTGAGGTAATGTGGTATTGTTAGTGTCATTTTTTAGAGGGAATAGTTTTCATCTGAACTTAGTTTGGTAGTATTGATCACAAAACTGAAGAAAAGCTCTGGTGGAGGTTCGGTGGTGATGATGATGGGTGTACTTGGCGGTGGTGGTATAATTTGTATCCTTGAGCCGGAGGCAGGGAATTATTTGTGAAATCTTCTGTTGATAGTAATGGTTTGTTCTTTTCATGCCCTATAACATTTGCTACACATGACTGTGTTAGGGTGGTAATCGAATGACGAAGTAGAGATGAGACATGGGGAATTGAGGGGCAACAACTGAAATGGTGGAAGTGGAACACCTGGATGATGCGAAAAACTATATTTGTTGAATATCGTTGTCTTTCTGCTGCTCAATGCTGTTTAGGTTTGATTTTGAAGCTTGAATCCCCCATCTCTCAGTGTGCTTTACCCTGTCAAGTACATTGTTCATTCGAGTATCTATAGGGGATACAACAACAACCACCCAGAGGGTCTGAGGAGTATCTGTGGGGGATACAAAAGCCTTTTTTTAGCTATGACATGTCTATTCTCTTTAAAACAAATGATGTATTCAATGTAATGATCTTGTTTTTAATTATTCTTAGATGATGGGCCTGGATCACTTCGGGAAGCCTGCCGCAAGAAAGAACCACTCTGGATTGTGTTCGAAGTGTCAGGCACAATTCATCTGCAATCTTACCTGAGTGTTTCATCTTATAAGACTGTCGATGGCCGAGGGCAAAGGATCAAATTCACTGGGAAAGGGTTGAGGTTAAAGGAATGCGAACACCTGATCATCTGCAATCTTGAGTTTGAAGGTGGCAGGGGCCATGATGTTGATGGTATTCAGATAAAACCCAACTCGAAGCATATTTGGATTGATCGTTGTACTCTGCATGACTATGATGATGGACTTATTGACATCACCAGAGGAAGCACGGATATCACCGTTTCTAGGTGAGCTTCTTTTTACTCTTACATGAGCGTCAAAGTTACGGACTTCAAATCATTACCTTTTATTGGCTGCTGACCCTTTGTCACATTGGTTTCTCCTAGATGCCATTTCTCTCAACATGACAAAACAATGCTAATTGGAGCAGATCCGACCCACGTTGGTGATAGATGCATTCGTGTGACCATTCACCATTGTTTCTTTGATGGCACTCGACAGCGGCATCCTCGACTTAGATTTGGGAAAGTACACTTGTATAACAACTATACTAGAAATTGGGGCATATATGCTGTTTGTTCCAGCGTTGAATCACAAGTAAAATTGTCTTTTTATGATAAGCATATCGCCATATCCTTCTTCTATCGGTTGTTTCTTGGATTGTCCTTGCTAAATTCTTCTATTATGTCTATGTGCAGATATACTCCCAATGCAATATATATGAAGCAGGGCAAAAGAAATTGGCCTTCGCCTATAATACCGAGATGGTAAAATCTGAAATCGATGCAAATTTTCGCTTATGTTACTCTGTTATTCACTTTGATATAATTATGTGATTTTGTACAGATGTTATTGCTAGCCAGCCAAAACACCTTTTTACAAGTTTTGCTGTTGTACCACAGGCGGCTGACAAGGAAGAGGCAGCAACCGGCCACATAATATCTGAAGGAGACTTGTTCTTGAACGGTGCTCAGGCAGGACTAGCCCCTTTGACCTCCGAAAACTGCGTGTTTCATCCGAGCGAGTTCTATCCCACATGGACAATCGAACCACCAAGCGACTCTCTTAAACGCATTCTCCAACATTGCACCGGATGGCAGCAGATTCTGCTTCCAGCAGACAAACCAGTTGCTTCTTCTTAGCTGCATCCCGATCACTCGTATAATGTCTTCACAAAGATTATTGTTTTTCGGCTGCGTACATCCACGAGCTGGTTACTATATACTGTTTTGTATTATAAGAAAGTCTTCCTTTTTGCTTCGAGATGGGAAATCCTCTTGCGTGTATACTAAATAAAAACTTCTCCATCATTGTAACAAAGTTGATTGTCGCGATCGCAACGTGCAACTTCCAGTTTGCTGCCCTGTCACTGTCTCTGTTAAATTTTCCTCTGGTTTGGCATACCAGCATTGTTGATTGTCCTCATTAAGTGCCTCTTGTTGGTCCATTGCTTTTCTACCAAGCACTACTGTAGACTATGTATTGCTGTCCAAAGTGTATTTGAATGCAATTTACAGGTACATAACCACACATTGGAACGATTAGTTGTATCAAGTGATTATTATACTATGATAACGTTACATATATTATTCTTTATTGTGTTGAATATATTCTGAAGAACCTTGTTTTCTAGTTATAAAATAAATAAAATGATGAGAATTTTTCCTTAGCATGTCTATATTACGTTGGTGAAATACTAAAACATTTGATCTTCCGATGGTAGAATCAAAGAAATGAAATATCGATCATCCAAATGTCATTAGGATAAAGACAAATGATGTTTTAGTATAAACCTTTTTGGAATAAATACAACCAAATGAAGAAATTCAGTTACATTTTGGAATGTTTTTTCACACAGTTATATACCCAGTTTACCACCAGTTTTTTCACATCACCACCAAAATCATGATCTGATCTGATGCAGCTTCTCCATTTCTCTCCAGGTAACAATTCCTCTCATCTGAATCTCACGTTCATCTCTCTCTCTCACGTTCATCTCATACCCAATAAATTACACTGATTAAATCCAAGATTTTCCCTCAATTCTAGTCAAATTCCACTACCCATTCTAGGGTTTTGAAGACCCAGATCAAGCATTTGCCCATTCAATCAATCACATCAAAATCCCCCAATCATGTTTCACAAGCAGTTGAACATGAATGCTCGAAGAGATGAAGAGATACCCACGTCGCTGAACTCACCGTACTCACCCAAATCACTCAAGAATCACCACAGATCCTTGCCCAGATCCATCAACTACCTCCTAAGGGAGCAACGGATACTGTTTGTTCTTGTGGGTATTTTGATTGGTTCCACATTCTTCATTCTTCAACCCAGTGTATCCCATTTATCGAATCGTGAATCGAGGGGGCTGGAACCCGGTACGGGGTTGTCGGGTATCATTGCACATGAGAGGGTTGAGTACAGGAGGCCTGAGGGTAGTAGTAGTTTGATTGGAATTGGTGTGAAGGTTGGGAGAGTGCCTGCTGGGATTGGGAGGAGGAGGTTGAGGATTGTGGTGACGGGCGGGGCGGGGTTTGTTGGGAGTCATTTGGTCGATAAGTTGATCTCGAGAGGTGACGATGTGATCTTGATCGATAATTTCTTTACGGGGAGGAAGGAGAATGTGGCTCATCATTTTGGGAATCCGAGGTTCGAGTTGATTCGTCATGATGTTGTTGAGCCGATACTGCTCGAGGTGGATCAGATCTATCATCTTGCTTGTCCTGCTTCGCCTGTTCACTACAAGCATAACCCTGTGAAGACAATCATATCCTTTTTCGCTGGTGTTTATGGTTTCATATATTTCATGAATTGTTATGTGTTGCATGGAGTGTGGTTTGGTTTTGGAAATAGTATGTGTTTGTTTCCTTAATTGTTATCACAAGACAAATGTGATGGGTACGCTGAATATGTTGGGGCTTGCTAAGAGAATTGGCGCTAGGTTTCTTCTCACTAGCACGAGCGAGGTGTATGGCGATCCGCTTGAGCATCCTCAGAAGGAAACTTACTGGGGACATGTGAATCCTATAGGTGTGCATGTCTATTTTGTTGTTTTCCTCGTATATATATCATATGGAGAAGAACTTCATTGTTCCATAGTATGTATATTAACTTCAATTATCTTGTGCTTGTTAGGTGTAAGAAGCTGTTATGATGAAGGAAAGCGTACTGCTGAAACACTAACTATGGACTATCATCGAGGTGCAGATGTTGAGGTATTCTGAATAGGACTTCCTCTTATCCGCCAGTCCTGCTTTAATTTTGTCACTATGCATAAGCAGTAGAGAGTTTTGTTTGTTATATGTTGAATTTTTCTGATAACTAAATCATTCTAGGCATGGTGTCACACTTATTGGCTACATCCATGGATTAAGTTAATAACATTAATTTTATGCAACTATAGTATTATTATCTTCTTGAGGCATACTCTTTCCATGGGTTCGTTTTTCTTTTGTCCGTTTCATCTATTGAGGGGTTGCTACCAACAATGCTACATGAAAACTAAGTCCCTAGTTTTGTCTCCTACTTAATAGGCATTCTGCAGCCCTGCTCTGTACTTCTGTAGTATTCCATGATTACAGCTGATTCACTTAGAATTTCGTGAATTTTCTCATCTTGCTGAAAATTTCTTATTGTACTTTCAAGTTAAAGTTCTGGTTTGGGTGTTCTTGGAGATCATTTTGTGCCAGGCTTAGTGTGCCTAGTATAGACAGTTCATATTTGTCTCCATGGAATATGTACCAAAATTTGCACTAACCTCTGGGGAATGGCGACTACTATTCTTGACACTTACTTTGCTTCATAGTATGCACATGATAGTAATTGTTTTCAATCCCAAGGCTTATTGGCATTAAAGATCTGCTGTTACCGTATCCAAGATCTTATGCCCTTGCTTAAGGGTAAATAGAGGGGCTTGTATAGATGCGGAGGTAGTTTGATTATTCTTGAAATTTCTGAATGATGAGCTATGACAATTTTCCTCTTTGTTTCGTACATTATCAAATGTCTAGTGTAACAATAATTTCCTCTGATGGCTTTTCTTCTGCGCTGGTAGCCCTAGCGAATAGCTTGGGTTTACTAGCTTATATGATCATTCCCATATTGCTCTTTTAAGGTCCTGCTTCCCAAATTATTTTTTTAATTTTTTTTCCTGTGCTGCTTGTGGATGCAATGAGTTGCACATGTCTGTAAACAATTAAGTTCTTTGCTCTTTATCATACTATGAAGCAGATTGATGTTACTATTGTCTTTCAGGTGCGCATAGCACGGATTTTCAACACATATGGGCCGAGAATGTGTCTAGATGATGGGCGCGTTGTCAGCAACTTTGTCGCTCAGGTTTGGTTACCTGAATTGACATTTAAAATTGATATATACGCTTTAGTAGGTGTAGATTTTATTCTGTCTAGTATCACTTATGGTGGAATGGTGTGAAATGTTTACTTGCAACTCTCTGACTGTTAAAAATGTTATTTGCAGGCCATCCGGAAGGAACCCATGACTGTGTATGGTGATGGAAAGCAGACCCGGAGCTTTCAGTATGTCTCTGACCTGGTAAGTCATGCTTCACCAAGGAACTCATTATCGTGGACTATCTAAATGCATTTGCATTTTTTTTTCCCTCCTAAACATTTGCATTAGAAACGGAGTTGAAATTCTCACTTTTTGCATGGGCTGCCAGCTAAAGGCCACAAATGCTACGTGTTTCACTTGCCTTTTCTTTTATCAGTCTAGCTTTATGTTGCCTGCTCACATATATCCGCAATGTTCTGTTCCAATTATCATGAGCCGTATTATCGGTAATGAAGATTTTGCAATCGATTGCCATCTCAGTTACCTGTGTAATGTGTTCTGCGTATATTCTAGTAATCCTAAGGGTATATGATCGGCCACAAATCCTTTTTCGTCTCAGTTACCTGTGTAATATGTTCTGAGTATATTCTACCCGTACTAAGGGTTCATGCTATCTATTCATTTCCTGCTTAAGTTTCAACTTTCATGAACTATTCTACCAGTTTGTGATGTTTCAATAGTATATTTGTCACCTGCATTTTGACAATTGTTATAACTGAAACAGCGCGATAGCATCAAAACTGTTTATCTGTAACTAGATGCCAGGCTTGACAGTCTGAAGTAAGAAGCATATCCAGCAAATAATTACTAAATGGAAAAATAAAGAAGTATCTGAATTATTTCTGCAGGAGCATGGTGCTTTGTTTCTTACGACTTCTCAACCTCAGCAGACAAACATTACACTTATTGAAACTCAATATGTGAAACCTGTCACTTACTATGCCTCTTCTGGATAAAGATTGATAAAGTAGATCTGTATATTGCCAGGTTGATGGACTGGTGGCACTGATGGAAAGCGAGCATATCGGCCCTTTCAACCTTGGTAATCCAGGAGAATTTACCATGTTGGAGCTTGCTGAAGTGAGTTCTCCTTTTCTGACTCAGCTATCTGATACTTACAGTTGGATTATATTCTTTGTTGGAATTTGATTCATCAACAATCTTCATTCAAATCTATGTTACTACTGAAAGGATGTCCTATATTCGTGCAAGAGAGACCTTCTAACTGTTGGAACTTCTTCGTCTTTTTTGTTTACTTTATTAAAAATAGTGGCTTGTCTTGCCTCTTAATAAGCAGGTTGTGAAAGAGGTGATTGACCCGAGTGCAACCATAGAGTTCCAGCCGAACACTGCTGATGACCCGCACAAAAGGAAACCAGATATCAGCAAGGCAAAGGAGCTCCTGAACTGGGAGCCAAAGATATCACTCAGAGACGGTCTGCCTCGTATGGTGTCCGACTTCAGAAACCGTATCCTGAATGAAGACGAAGGCAAAGGACTCTCAAATGAAGGCAACTGAAAACTCTTCATAGGTGCGGGAAGGGAGCATGCAACTTCTTGTTTGGGTTTCGGTGTATTTTTTGGTATGGAAACTCGAGCAACTCTGTTTGATACTGTGGGCTCTACAGTTGATGACAATTGTTCTCTACGTAGTATTACTCGACACAGAAGTTCCAGTAGCGGGCTAAGGGATTCATAAAGAAGTACACTGTTGGTACGTCTATAATTTTGTTTTACTTTAATCAAGTTTGAACTTTGATCCCCGAATCTGTCTATATGCTTATTCAACACATGGTGTGAGCTGTTTCCTCTCATTTTACTTTTCATTATGTTACTTGTGTCCGGCATGAATTATGCAGTCGATCTTCATGGTTTAGCATAGTCAGTGTATCATGTTCGACTCCATCACGCCACTCCGTGATCTGGGCAGTTGATTGTTCACTACGGAGCCTGATGTCGCGTTACAATTGCATTGTATGTTTGCTTCGGATTTGAGTTCTCGCTAAGCATGCCGAAACGTCTTTCGTTGTATTCTTTCTTTGTAGTCCCTCGCACTTTTGCAAAGGGATAAAGGAGAGGAAACGAGAAAAGGATAGAAGGCTCCAAAAGGGTGACGAAGAAGAATACAAGCAAAGTGGAGTCTCATTTCAACACCAAACTTTTAGTTCTTCCACCACTAAAAAGGTCGTTTTTTTTTTTTAGTTTTTTTTTACTCAAAGCTTTTGAATTATCTCGTTGAAACTTAGAAATGGTTGGAGTTCTATTCCTTCGTGGATGTAGGCATAGAAAGATCGAAGGTAGTGAGTTAGTTGCATGACGTTTTTACTAGTGCCCGATAATGGTCCAATATGGTCGTGTTATGTTATGTCTAGTTTAATTTCGTGAATAAGATCAAACTGTCGTAACTCATTCAGGATTTGATCATGTTTTAGAAAAAA
Organism: Drosera capensis; assembly: GCA_001925005.1. Taxonomy (NCBI): domain Eukaryota; kingdom Viridiplantae; phylum Streptophyta; class Magnoliopsida; order Caryophyllales; family Droseraceae; genus Drosera; species Drosera capensis. Next base: position 4,741 of record LIEC01008566.1, on the reverse strand, counting down.
CTTGGATTCGTGACAATATATAGCGGCATTTGTAAGTGATTGTCAAAAGTGGCAACATTATCTCAGAAGGTTAAAGTTGCAATATTATCATCGGACGACGACAATGATCAGACTTTAGAGCTAAAGGCATCTGATTCTGTAACGAAAAAGGTCGGTGACATTACAAGGTGGTTTCAAAAGTGGTCAAGTGCCAACCTTTTTTTGTTTTTCATAAGCTGGGTGAAGGTGGCCGTCAGCACAGTATCATCTTCATTAATTTTCATTTCCTCTTCGAATCTGATACCATCTCAAAATGAACATTTTCTCTAATAATTTTGATTAGTGTTGTTGTCTTTTTTTCGTTTTGATTATAACCATTTAGAAAGGACGAATTTAAATTTATAAAAAAACATTAATTAGAGGATAAAAAAATATTAGTTATAGGATGATACGCCGATATTAGCAACGGGGATTCGGATGCGAGGGCAAACACCGACAGTGCTATAAGGGTGTCATTCGTCCAATAGTTTTGATATGTACAAGATAATTACGTATCGACCTAACTTTTTAACGTATGTTATCGATATTTATGAGACCAAGGACTCCATGATTTGTCATTTTCTTGTTGAAAAACGTCCGCCGTTACAATTGCATTTTTGCATCATGGTATATGGGGTCGATTCATGCGGAGGCAAGGCAACACATGCATAGTCGCACAGATGACTTTATTATTAGTTCCCTTTGCACATTTATATTATCGCAGTCGATTTTTTTATTTTTTATTTTTGGTTTCATGGTCCCATTTCTTTTACAGTGGCGAAATAAATAGGAGAAAGTTACTGGCATAGTATTAGTAAATTCAGATGATGATGCCAATAGTTGCCATGGTTTGATAATTTAATTTTCATCTTCTTTCTTCCTGCAATTTACATGACATAACCGCACAACCCGGTGTTTCAGATAAGCGATCATATCCCAATTTGAAAACAGAACAAGAGTAACTCACATGTTGTACTATGTAATTTATGCCTCCTGTAATGTTAATGATGATAATGGATATAAAAAAAAACAAATGTTAATGATGCCATCAATTCAACTGAAGTCGTTTAAATACCCCCTTCGACTTTCGAGTGCGTGATTCCAAGTCTCTCCGGACACCATCCTCGGATATAATGGGCTGAACTAAACAACGTTTTTTTTTTCTTTTTTAAAGTGAACTAAACAACGTTTAATTAAGAACATTTGTTCTAAATGATATGATAACATTGAAAGATTTCGTAAAGAACATTGTGAATTCTCCCTTTGTTTTTTATGTCTCATTAAATTTATAACATCATCGAATATTTCGCAATTCAATGAGTATTTTTGAAAATGTATTTTTTATCGAATAATGTTTAATCGTTTTGCTCATGTGTTCAATTAAAATACATAAGTTAAATAATCATTGATATTTTATATTTATTTTATGGAAAACAACTTTGATCATTTTACCACACGAATCAAAATTTTTCTCATTAATGATGAAACGATTACTACACTCACGGTCTCATATAAATTGTGATAGATTGATTTAATTCGAAAATTTAAAAAATTCTTTGAGTTGGTGGTTTTTTCTATATTGTTCTTGTGAGTTGGTTTGGTTTGTGAGTGGGTGAAGAGAGAAAAAATAAAAAAATTTAGAATAGAATTATAAATGAATAATGAGAGAAAAAAAATGATGATGAAGATAATTTGATATAAAATAAAAATATTTAATATTTTTCACCTAACAAAAATTGTTAAATAAAAAAAATTGTTTATATGAGACAATAAAATTGAATAATTTTTTATTGTATATATAAAATTTGTTCTACTCTTACAAAGTTAAGGACTCCTGAATTGACTTCCATCATGCATACCTCACTTGGGTCCAAAACTGGACCCCATCCCTCTCCTCACTCCTCCCCTTCAAATTTCAATTGATGTGTTCGTCTTCTTCCTCAAGCTGAATCAAGCTCCATTGTTCTTTACCTTTCCACACATCACTCAGAAATCTTCTCCCTCAAGCTTCCTCCCCCTTTTCCCTTTTCCTCCGAAAAGCAACTCATCATACAAAAATGAAACGAATGAACATATCTATCGGCTGCACATCACTCGCCTCGACCGCAATCTGCAACAGCATGGAATCTCTCCCCTTCTCCTCTTCCTCCTCCCTGTCCTCCGGAGGCCGCGCCATCGACCGTCACAACCCCATCATAACCGATACCAGACGCCTCGTCACGGCCGCCACACCACGTGATCCCGATCACCACGTGCCAGAGTCAAAGATCAAGAGAAGCGATGATCAAGTCAAGGTGATAAAGCAACAGTTAATCGAGTTCGGGAAATCAAAGAAGAAAAAGAACAAGAAGAGCAAGGCGGCGGCGGCGGCGAGGAGATCATCGGCGTCGATGGGGTCGGAGTTGGCGTTGATGAAGCTGGGATGCGGTGTGGTGAGAGCAGGGGAGGATTACCTTGACCCGCCCGAGTCGAGCCGGTTCTTGTTGGACGATCCCGGTTTGGTGACCGTAGACCGGTTCGAGGACTTGTTGGACGATGAACCGGTTTTCGCGATCGATATGCGGCCGCGGCCGGTGAAACATTGTGATGAGGGGTTGAAGAAGGGGGTGTCGACGGAGGGGGACGATGGTGACGTCATCGAGGAGGTGATTGAGAAGAAGGATCCAAAACCGCCGACTCCGGTTTTTTCTGCGGGGTCGCATCAGGTTCTTTGTTTTCATCTCGTAACGGCTACATTTAAATTTTGTTGCGTTTTCTCATTTTCTTAATAAAAAGGAAAAAGAATGGTGGGATATCTCAATGCTTGCAATAATATCAATCAGTAGAGAGTTGAATGGAGTACAAGCTATCGAATAATATAAGCACTTGATGGATCAAACTTGTGAGAATAAGTCATGGTGCGTGACAAAAGCATGTGTAGTACGGAGACGATGTGTCCTATCTATTAACCCTAAAGCACAGATGAGTGAAGCTAAGATTTTTGTGAAAGTAAATGGTTACTTTTGGTGTATGAGTTTTGTTTGATGTATGGCAGCAGGTGGTCGTTCTAAGGGTATCTTTACACTGCAAAGGATGCGAAGGGAAAGTGAGGAAGCATATTTCTAGAATGCAAGGTACTTATGAATATGATACGTCTTCCCTCTGAATCTCCTTTTGGTTTGATCTTTTGGTTATTCTTCTCAATCCGCCTTCATATTAACATAAACGTATAATCGGAATATAATTACAAACTCGACACGAAGGGATTAACCGATTAATCATCAAACGCTCTCTCTATTATCTATAAAAATAACAAGAACACCCCCAATCTCGTCCTCATCAGACTCTATGTCGGGAAAACCTAGATGCATACTGGTTAAGCATATGCAATAAGGGGTAAGTGGATTTGTGTCTAATTGGGAACACCCCCTCCTATTTATTTTGAATCCCCGAGTAAATACTGTACAAGGGTTCATTTTTGGGACAGCGGACATATTCAACAGGACTCCTGAGCTCCTGGCAGTGATAATTGGGCAGTAAATTTTTATCCCAGCAGCGTTTATCCCTGTTATGTATATATTACTATTGTATTGTGTATATCAGGGTGCAATCGTACACTTCTGAGCTGGTAAATAATTAAAGCCACATAAATGCATTCTCTGAAACAAATGTTTGGTCTGATATCTGCTTTGGCATCCATCCCTGCACCTAATCTTTGGAAATATCGATTTCCTCTTTTAGTTCATCAACTAAATGATGCCATCCATCGACTGATAAGTGTAGGGACTTAGAAAACGTGGCAGTGATCGGCCGGTAGAGTAATTAAGATCCAAAGTGATCATTTCAGGGGTTGTTTGGTATTGCTGTAACTCAATACCAATAACAAAAACAAAAAATCAATAACAAAAATCGAAATCATTTTATAAAATAAAATAAAATTTTGTAAATAAGATATTGAATATTGTATTACGATGAAATAGGAAACAAAACCTGAAAACTATTTTTACATGTTTTCTAAAACTATTTTTACATGTTTTCTTTTTGCTATTTCGGTTTCAGAAATAGAAATAAGAAACATACTTATATTTCATCGGCCAGTAAAAAAAAAAAAATCTGAAACAAAAATGATATCAAAGATGTCTTTAGAATCTTCTATTTTTAATTTGTTTCAGTATATATGACAACCAAATGGTTTTTTGTTCAAGCAGGTGTTGCGTCATTCAACATAGATTTTGCGGAGAAGAAGGTTACAGTCATCGGAGACGTTACTCCGCTTGGAGTACTGTCGAGCATTTCAAAGGTGAAAAACGCTCAACTTTTGACGCCGTCTGTGCCTTCTTCGACTCTCTTGGACATTGAAGGCTCCAGGAACCAGATAGTAGAAGCTGTGAAAAAATAAGAACAAGTTTGTATTAAATTGCTGTATATGTGTTTGCCTAAATATGGCTTAGGAACTTATGTAGGCAAATGCTGTGTATGATTGGCTTATGTTTGGTATGAGATACTTTGGTTTATATTGATCATGCAACGGACCATATACGCACGTATAATTGGGGTTCATAGCGCAGAATTACATGAGTTTCAGTTTATATGATCTACATATATTACATGTAATGTTTCAGACAATTCTAATTCGATCAAAGCTCAATAAGAGATTTCAGATCCAAATGTGAGTTAGACTCCCATTCGAGTTTAAGTAACACATGCACATAACGGAATTGTGAAGTTGACTTTACACCAGCTA
>LIEC01008565.1:0-84607 GCA_001925005.1 Drosera capensis | reverse complement strand
ATAAAAATAGAACTTTGGAATAGAACGTACCGCTTTGCAGGTTGTCGTCTTACTGCCACCTCCATCGCTGGCTTAGGAACCTCATCACTTGGTATGGGGACATTTTTTGCCTGTAAAAATTTCACAATGGAGCTTTTTCAAATAGCTTATTTCGTTAACCGCAGCAGCTTTTCACCATAAGGAAGCGGGTAGGCATACCAGATTTCTGAACTGAAGGTTGTAGAACATTTGTGTATATCTTTGCTTTGCGTGCTTCTCTTCTTTGAAAACTCTTCTCCAGAAACTATAAATGCAAGACATGTTCAACACTTTGTTTGCATAGATCTTCCATGTATAGCTGCATCGCAAACCCGAAAAAAGATTAGCTTCATCTGTGCCAGAATTGAACTCTTGTTGTTGAAGAATGCCAAGGTTGCTTAATGTACCATTCGTATATTCGTTGCAGGCTGGCTGCTGAAATTGTGTGCCAATAGTTGCTGTCACCTTTACATTTTACAAAGAAGTCTGCAATTTTGTTGCTGGACTCATCTCCGTTGGTGGGATCAATGTGAAATCCTGAGATTCCATCAACTATGATTTCTGCCGGTCCTCCTTGGTTGGTCGCAAAAGTAGGCAACCCACAGTTCATTGCCTCGATGACAGTAAGACCGAATGCTTCATAAAAAGCTGGCTGCACAAAAGCTCCTCTACTATCAGCGATGAAGCGGTAGAGCTCCCCGTTCCTGTGCCTATCGGTTTGTGCAGCTATCCATCGTATCTGACCCTTCAGCTGGTACTTCTCTATCAACATGTGCATCTTTTTGATTTCCGCCATTTCTTCTCTATCTTTTGACTTTGATGGATCGAAAAAGCCTGCCACGAGAACAAGGTTCACAAGGCCCCTAAGCGTTTCATTCCTGCCATACCACTCCGTTAACCCAGTGATGTTCTTCACGGTGTCAAGCCTTGCCATTGAAAATATGATAGGTTTCTTCTTGTCTTTAAGGAAGCCGCTGATTCAAGCACATGATGAAAAGTTAAATATTGAGCTGATGGTAGTGGTTGTGCTCTTGAATTTTGTGCTTAAACTTACATGTGCTCGTCGTTATCCACGTCGTTGTAGAGTAATTCTTCAATAGCAGGTTGAAATTGTGTGAACCTTTTATTCTTGTCTGTGAAGGGGAAGTAGACAGATTGGTCTGCTCCTGGAGAAGCAATGTTGAATTTAGGATCAAACACATTGATGCCCGAAACAACTCTATACAACCCTGGAAGGGTATATGCAGTGTGGCTTTCGTACTGGCCTGGTCTGTCTTTGCTGCAAGCGAGAAAAAATTGTCATTATCTGTGTGCTGGGTGCTGCGTGAGTGAAAATACATAGACACACACATTAGAATGAGGAAGCGAAGGATTGGAGAGATTCTGGCTTGGCTTCTTACCTGCCTGCAATTTCTTGATATGTGCTTGTGATGATGAAGTCGGTGGCATTCATCGCAATGATATCAGCAGTGTATTGGCATGAAAAATGGTATTTGGGATCCTTTTCTTTCCAGTTTACATCAGAATCTTCATACTTTGTCTTCTCCAAGGCATGTGCTATAGTTGCCTAGTTTCATACAACTCCAATGAGTTAACAAAAGGAGACATCATGAAGCGCTGACCTTTCGCTGTGATTAAAAAGTCTCATATACCTGAGTTACTCCGAGTCTATTGGCCATGAGTGAGGCCACCAGATTACCATCTGTGTAGTTTCCGATTATAAGGTCAGGCTTTCCCGCCATGATCTCTAGTGCTTTTTCTGTGGCATCCTGTAAAAAAGCAGGGAGCTACTCTAGACTAGAAAAATGAAGGATGTATTGCTACTGATGTAAGGTTAGAGGGACCTACACATCCACAACCCTGTTATTCATACCTGAGCGAATCTCTCAAGGAATGGATACACGTCAAAACGAGAAATCCATTGTCGGAGAATTCCATTTTCCGACCTGAATGGAACTCGAAGGATGTGAGAATGCTTAGTTCCATCGATTGCCTCCCATTCTTGGTTGCATTTGGTTCCTTGTGCATCTGGTATCAATCTTGTGATCTGTTGTCGAAGTTGAAAGTCATTTTTATTACATGGCATACTTCTGTGCATTAAAATTTTTGTTCTAAACTTGATACTTACGACAAGGATTTGTGGCTCGGTGCTGAGTCCTTGGTTCTTAATTCTCAGTAGCAATTCCTCTTCCATTGCTCTGACTTGATCCAGGATGTAAACAACCTGAAACAAGATGGGTCATTCCTTGCCATGTTTTATACGCTTCAAAGCTCTTTCTCTCTGCTAAGATTTCGAAGACATTGTGAGTGACTAGGTGATTACCTGCCCTCCCGTGTCTGGCAAACCTAGGACGTTTGATTGGCCGAAGTAACCATGTGGTGAGAATATTACAATTTTGAAGACAGTTGGAAGCCTGCTGAAAAAAATTTCCGCATTTGTTGGGTCTGGCGCTTGGAGCACCTCTGATAGTGATCTCATTGTTTCTTGAACTCTTCGGGCAGTATCTCCCCATCCTTTCTCGAACCCCCAGTCTTTCAACCTGTAAATATCTCAGTCAGATGCTTATTCTTTCGGAGTTGCCTGATATGAAAGTTAGTGGATAACACACCTTCGCTTAAATTGCTGGAATGGTGTTTCTTGTGGCAGTGATGAGAGAAAAACATCCACTGCCACCAGTTCTCCTTGAAGCTTTGCCGGTGTGTTTAGTTTCTCATTTATCATAAGTTGCTGCAGTATCAGTTGATTAAGTGATATCCATATGTGCTTGAAATTCTAGTAATTTTTATGCATGGATAAGGGGTTTAATGTTTTGGCGGCATACTTCTCCATTTAGCTGTATTGATAATAGATAGTTGACGAGAAGCTCTCTAGCCTTCTTTTCATCACACAACCCCGAGCTCAAGTACTTGGATATGGAGCTGAATCCATTTCCTATAGAGGAGGACATGTTCAGATGAGGCATGGAGTGGTCCAACGCCCCGAAGTCTATCTCCAAAGCGTTTTCATCGTTGGCCCTGCATTAGTTTTCAATTTTCAATCGAGAACTGGATTTTTTGAATTGAGAGTCGTTATCTGTGATGAAAATGAGCTGCAAAGCTTATGGTAGAAATATCAGGACTTGCCATTTCTCATCGAAGATGCTCTCTTTTAACTTCAGGTAGTCCGAAGCGCTGATACCTTCTACTGTGAGGTCATTGGCATTCACCTTAAGATACTTAGTGTAGCCAGGACTTGGCCTGATGGCGAATGCAACATGAGGAGGGACAACAGCTGCCTCCTGAATTTTTCAGGTAAACGAACATCTACATGTTAGGTTTGCTGTGGGAAGTTCTAAATAGTATACATGGGTTTTGGCTTTAGTTTCCATTTTGGCCTACTAAAAGGATCTTGATTGGCATTAATATTTTAAAATTTTAATTGTCAAAATCTGTTGTCTTTTTCTACGGATGATTTTGATGCAGCTGAAGATAATTGCAAAATCCGATTACCCGAAAGAACATGTTGTCAAAAGGGTATAAAACAGTTGATGTTCTTGAGAGGTATACGGAGAAGAGCAGAAAAACCCTGCCAGCATTTCAAACCTGAGTGGAGCACAGTATGTAACCGAGCGTCCCTTCTAGCACCTCCTTTCGTTTAGCCCCATCTTCGACACATTGTTCGAGTTCAGTCATGAGCTGATGGAGCTTCAACAATCGTTTACCATGCTGGATGTACTTGGCCATGCATCTTTTCATATAATAGCTGCTATTCCTTGGCGCTTGTGGCATGTTATCCGCTGCTTCATTTTCAGGAACAGCTGGAAGAGTTCGGTTTGAGTATCCGTATTCTATCATCTGATCCATGGGATGGTTTCAAGATCAGAATGGCAATTGCGGGGAGTATTGTGTCTCGAGTATATGTACATATGCGCTGAGGTATGTCTCCGATACTTTAACTAGTTCACCTGTTTCGCGTTACATTACTTGGAAGTTTTCCAAGGATCTTGAAACCCGTATTCCTGGTTGATGTGCAAGAACATTCCTTGGTGTGAGAGACCAGGAAGGTATGCTTTAAATGAAGGAGACTCTATTGTAGACGTATCCTGTTTGTTTGCTTGGTACTTTTCTTATTCTCATATGGCTGCTCTCTTTATTTGTTGGCTCATTACAGGACGAGTGAGTCTCATTGGTATATGAAGCTAAAGGATATACCATATGGATGATAACGCATGCGAATAATGTTTGAATAAGCTTCGAGCCTTATGCCTTCATATTCTCGTTAGAAGTTACTGTTGGTTCACTTCCTAATTTTGTGGTTTTTTTTAGTAAGTTAACTCGTCTTTTATATCCCTCCCCAATAAAAACATGATAGTCTGACTTTCATATTTATTGAGACGCTGTGTAGTTTGATCTGACTGATGGACTCGGTATGTTTATACCATGACTGACGTGTGAGTCCAAGAAACAAATTTTTCTCCTCATCCTAAATGTAAAGAGATCAAACCCAATCTGGCCATGAATTACTGGTGGTCCACGTGTGAGCTCCACGTTATTTGATCTCATATCTCCAATTCGACACCCTGTATGCCCGCTCTATGGTTTTTTTTTTTTTTTTTTTTTTTAATTTGGGATCAATTACAAATGATAAGTATATAATCCATGATTTTATAAGGACTTGATTGTATGCTTTTGAAACTGAGTTAGAATATTCTCGTTTTTTCGTGAGATGAAAACGAAAAAAATGGACGAGTCACGGAGCTTTTTGTCCTACCCAAAATATGACCTTTATATGAGCCTTTGTCAAGATGAATAAAACATTACTCTCTCGGTTTTGTAAAAAATATAACAATTTGATAAAAAAAAAATTATAATAACTGAGTTTTGATCGACGACCTGATAAATTTTGTGCTGGTTGCCGGATGAATGGTACAGTGATTTGGTGGAGAGATGAGAAGAGAAAAACAGAGGGCTGAAAATCAGACGAGTTGCGGCAACGATGGCCACAGCATCACTGCCCCATTTGTGATTTGCCCCACACCTCGCCTTAGTCGCATATGTGCTCTCTCTTTCTCTCCGATCCCTTTCATTCTCCTCCTCTTTCCGAGAGTCCCAATTGAATTCTCTCTCTCTTTTATAATTATAATTATAATTATTTTTTATTGGGTCATTGTCATTTCGCCCCTTTTTCAAAATATGGGTTCTTTGTCGTTTTATTAGTAGAGGGAAAAAAACATCGTGTACATCAATCCTTGTCAACAAATAAAATAAAAAATAAAATCAATCGTCTACCCCATAGTCTTGTGTGGAATATTCATATTATATTACTAGTACTATTGCTATGCTAGCCTATTACCATTAATTACTCTGTTCAATTATCTTGTTACAGATATCCTCATCAAAGAAAATTATCTTGTTACAGATATGACATCCATGATGGATTTGTTATCTCCTATTGACAATGTTTCCAAAGAGAAGCTCGATGTGCTTTTCTTGGGGCTGATCCCGATTGTTGGGTTTTCATCAATTATGAGCTTAGATGTCAGGAACGGATTAATCTTTGTGGTTAGTCGAGCTCATCAAATTATATGCTTGATGGAGATCGCCCACACGGCTTGGAATTTTCTACGGGATGTTTTAACACGAGGGATCACAAAAGTTCAAAACTTCCTGTTTTAGACGAAAATTTTGAAATGAAAGATCAAGAACTCTTTATGATGATAGATGACATGTACGACGTTTTGAATGGCATATAAATTTTATCTTTGAGTCAAAATGACTTGAGATTTGTACTTGATCCCTCTTTAAAATTGGCCACAAAATGCTCTTTGAGGGATGCCACGTGCACCCACATATAGTGTAAAAAAATCAACAGTGTTATTTGTCATCAATAGATTTCTATGCTTACATTAATATTACCTTTGCATCAGTCAATTTGGCACATGTTTAAGTTGTTCTACAAGAGGACAATACTTCAATGGGATTTGTCACTTATTTTTTTGGGGGAAAAAAGATTGTGATTTCTTGTCGGATAAGCAGCTGCTGGTTCTGTGGTGAAGATACTCTTGTGAGATAGAGAGAGTGAGAGAGTGAGAAACCATTCCTCTCGTCAAAACCCCAACAGCCGTTCAATTCTCTTCATAAGCAAGGAGAAGAAGCACAAGGAACACATACAACTCACACTTTCACGCACAAAGCGCAAAAGGGCAAGCAAAAAAGGACCATTTCGGTGGGCCAGATTGCTACAACAAAATCTGAAATTTTGGTGGGTGGTGGATGAGACTCCTAGGCTTGTGCTAGTTATCTTCATCTGGGTCATTTCAAGGCAAGGGATTCAATGGCTACAAAAGAGCTCTAGCTATAGCACCAAGCATGCATGGTGAGAGCATCTCAAAATTCTCCAACCGTTTTGTGCTCTTTGTTTGAGGTAATCTTTTTTGTGGTTTTGATTGATGATATATGAATTTCATGATCTGGGTAGAAAAGGGTCAGAGGTAAGCTTGATGTTACAGTCATCATCAGAAAGAAATTGTTAATTTGGAGATTCATGGAGGTGGAAAAGGGGGGCCAATTTTTTTGATCTCAATTTTTTTATGATATTGATTATGTTTGATATATGGATTTGATCCTTTTCTTTTTTAAGAGATTGGGGTTGAGGTGTCCAGTTTCCACCATATATTGTGGAGTTAAATGGGTGATGTTGTATGCGATTACGTTTACTTCCACTTTAATGGTTTCTTTGCTTTTGGCATGTGATGTGTACACTGGATTTTTCATGTTCATCAAGGTTTTGCTCTCTGTGCACTTGCAGTGAATTCAGAGTTTTTTTGTCTCTTGCCATTGGAGCTTTGGAATCAACTTTGAAGAGGCTCAAATTGCTAAAAAAAATCTGAACTTGATTGGGGTTTTCTTGGGTAATCTACCTAAATATTGAAGTGGGTTTGGCTTGGAACCTGGAGAGAGAGATAATTAACCAACATATAGAAGAGGAACACAGACTGTTTGCTTGGAAACATGTCTGTTGCTTTGGTTTGGGTCATGTCGCCCAAAACTGAAGTATGCGCAGGCTTTGGTGTTGTAGATTTGCTCGGTTGTCGGTCTCTTGATTCATCGAGATCAGCAGCTCGAGGAAGGAGCTCAAATTATTATGCAAGGGTGAAGAGAAGTTCGATGCAGAACTGGAACCCTCGCTGCTACAATGTAGAAAGAAAGAAAAGGAATCGATTTCCAGTGGTTTCTAGCATGATAGCTACCCCTGTAGGAGAGATGGCAATATCTTCTGAGCAGAAGGTGTATGATGTGGTGTTCAAGCAGGTAGCTCTTGTTAGTAGGCAGTTGAGATCAGGTGGTGATCTTGATGTCAAGCCAGACATCGCTCTTCCGGGGACTCTGGGCTTGTTAAGTGAAGCTTATGATCGATGTGGTGAAGTGTGTGCGGAGTATGCTAAGACATTTTACTTGGGTTAGCTTCTCAACCTCTCAATTGGTTCATTTTAATTGTCGAGCATAGAAGAGAAACTCATCTGCTGTATGAATGAGTATTCATGAGTTGTTTCTGACCTTTGTGTTCACATGTTCAGGAACTCTGCTAATGACCCCAGAAAGACGACGGGCTATCTGGGCCATTTATGGTGAGCCACTGCTTAATATGCGTTAGGCTCAAGAACCGTAGATGGGCTTGAGAGTCAATTAGTCATTTATTTTACCAGTAGTTTCACCCTTTCTGTCTTACGAGTATGACAGATTATACCCTGTGATTTATACCTGCAATTACAGTCTGGTGCAGGAGGACGGACGAGCTTGTTGATGGCCCTAATGCTTCACACATAACACCCACTGCATTGGATAGGTGGGAGTCGAGATTAGAAGATCTGTTTCAAGGCCGTCCCTTCGATATGCTTGATGCGGCTTTGTCAGATACAGTTACCAAATTTCCCATTGACATTCAGGTAAAAGCTTCATGTTTAGTTGCTTCGTTTTTTTGTTTTTTTTTCCGCTCTTTTCCCCACATTCCACACTTGTCATTTAATGCATCTGTCGAATATAGCATTGGATCGTGGGCAATCATTCATATCGAAGTACATGTTAGTTTTTCTATAAAAAAAAAAAAACAGTACATGTTAGTTAATTGCTTACTACCACAGCGGATTTTAGCTGTTTTGTCATGTTCATACCGCGTGGTTTCCATGATCCTGTCACATGTGTTGCTTATGTAGAATCTACTAAAGCATATATGTTATTTTCACTGATCCCTCCTCTAACACACAGCATGTGGTGTTATGTTGGCCTGCCGTGCCTTACACTATGATTTTGGTGCAAACTTGTGTGATCTTGATAGTTAGCTGGTTTGTTGATGCTTAGACGGACCAAATTCTTTGGCGACGACACTAGAACGGCCCTGTTACAAAAATTAGCTAGATGGGAAGAAGTTGGTGGAAGTTTTCTTTTACTGGCTAACTCAATGCCATGTGCTGAATAGCTGGAGGGAAATTGGGGCTCGCCTTGTAAACCAGATGAGGAAAAATCCTGAAAACCATGCTTTCTCTGTTTCTGATTATTTGAAATAGCTTATTGATTTGTCGTATTTTGCGAGTTATAATCAAGCAGTCCCTTGATTCAAAGGTTATTTCACCTGGAATTGATCACTGCTTTTGCAAAAAAATAAAATAAAAAATTGTATCATGCAAGTCAAGCTTGAGCTTGAAATTTTCTGTCTCATCGACTGCTTGTTCTCATAGACAAATGCAATTTCATGGTTCGTCTACTTCGTTACCCTTGCACAAGAACGAAATAGTTATCTCCTTTGTCAGGCGTGCACAAGAACAACACAAGTTAACGATCATATCCCTTTGTATTGCAGCCATTCAAAGATATGATTGAAGGGATGAGGATGGACCTGAAGAAGTCCAGATATAAGAACTTCGATGAACTATACCTTTACTGCTACTATGTAGCTGGAACAGTGGGATTGATGAGTGTCCCTATTATGGGAATTGCGCCCGAGTCAAAGGCAACGACCGAAAGCGTCTATAATGCTGCCTTGGCCTTGGGGATCGCAAACCAGCTCACGAACATTCTCAGGGATGTCGGAGAAGAGTAAGTCGCTGTCACTCAATCTAAATACCTGATAGAAAAATTAGATCTGATTCCTAAGAATTAAACTGGATTCTTGAGTTCATTTTTTTTCACTCCAGAGAAAAGGAAACCTATTTTTATGATAGATATTTCCATTTACGGGCTTATTCATTCATGGCAGTGCAAGTAGGGGGAGAGTTTACCTACCACAAGATGAGTTGACGCAGGCAGGCCTCTCTGATGAGGATATTTTTGCTGGAAGGGTAACTGAAAAATGGAGGGATTTCATGAAAAAGCAGATAAAGAGAGCACGAATGTTCTTTGATGATGCAGAAAAAGGAGTCGCCGAGCTCAGCTCTGCCAGTAGATGGCCGGTAAGCCTTTGAGAACTCTCTTTCCCTGTATGATGTGTATTAGGAAGCGGCAGCGTGGCAAAAGCAAAATTACCCTTCTAAAGGACCCTTTTAGTGTGACCAACAATTTTTGGTTTTCTGTTACATAAGTAAGAACTCAGAGGCTTGAATTGTTTGATACTACTGCAAGGACAATAAATCATACTAGTATCATACTCCTAGATGAGAAGTTGTATTAGATGACTGCAAGGTATCAATATCATGCATTTCGTCTATCTGGTGGCTGCAGGTATGGGCATCACTGCTGCTCTATCGACAAATACTGGATGAAATCGAAGCAAACGACTACAACAACTTCACGAAGAGGGCCTACGTGAGCAAAGCTAAGAAGATACTCGCGTTGCCATTTGCTTATGGAAAGTCTCTTGTTAGTCCATCCAAATTAGCTGCAGGTCTAGCCAAGGCTTGAACCCACGACGAAAAATGTTTTGTTTTTGGGTGTAGAATATGAGCTGAGAATTTACTTTGTAGATTGTAAGTTGCTATGTATATACTCGATCATGTATTCTTATAAACATCGTGATTTGTTAGCAATGAAAGTTCAGCTGGGGAAATCCCGTTTCTCTTGATCATGTATACTAGAGAAGTAGAGAAAGTTGCTCTTTATAATAGAAGAGCATAGTGCCTAGCGGTTAGGCAGTTACGTCTTTGCTTTCTCACTTCATATCATGAACAGATGTATGAACTCAGTGTCTTTGTCATTATTTGAACCCTTTTGAGTATAAGATTACTGAGTTGAGCGGTCGAACCCAATGCATAGGTAGCAATAAGTACAATAAAGATCATTTTTTTTATTCGGGTCGTTTCAAAATAATGAGCTGATCCATAGCCGTGACAATGACTAGGTAGTCAACAAATACGAGCCGTTTGTTTGGGAAATAGACGGCTCGATTAAAAGAACAATGAAAGCAGTTGAACTTTATAACGGATTACAAACAAGGTAAATTATCAATTTAACCCTTTGTGATAATTTATACTGAATGGACTCTTTTTTTTATTTTTTTATGTCAAATGGGGTGCCTATTATTTCTATCATACGGTCATCCGCAGTGAAGTATAACGGATGAACCAGTGCAGAAATAAGCCATCCGTTATATTTTATAGCGGTTATGTTTTCTTAGGGGTTTAGGGTTTTTAAGGGTTAGGGTTTATTTTATCCAAAAAAATCAAAAAAGAAAAAAAAGGAAAACAAATCTATTGTTCAACAACTATTATCCAACATTATACCGATACAATCATCTCGATCCATTATTCATAACATGATACAATTACTCATCTTTTTCGGATATTTCGGATGATCTTTGTGCCATAATTTTATCATGGTAATTTGTGCAATATTTACACAAGGAATACTTTCTAATTTTCTTGGCACCGTGTGTTTGTTTATTCCTACGTTTGATACGTGTTTTCTTCTTATGACCTTTCGTTTGAGATATAACTGGATCCAAGATCAAATCATCGACATCTGCTGTATTGTCCAACTCTTGATGGACCGTAGGTCCTTGGTCTTTTAGAGACACTCCATCTGTTTCATTGGGATCAGGAACGAACTTAAAAACACTAATCTTTTCCTTTTCTATTAATTCTAAAAAATAGTTGTAACCCTGTTTCAAACAAACATACTTGCATTGCCAAAACCTAGAAACGATCGACATAGATGGTTATACATCATCGTGTGTGATGAAGAGTAATCCACCTCATCTTGTGACACATAGATACTCTGATTATCGATCCTGTTTGCATCTTTTTCCAACGGTCGAAAATGAGATATTCAAGAATCTCAGTCTTGCAATTGATATCAAAAAACCGTAACAGATATCAATAAATTATATTTGAATGCTCGAAACATCAAACAAGTACAAGCGATCACGTCAACCTTCGTGTGATGAGCCAATCTATACGTCCTCCATTGTACTCAAGGATCAAAAGCGTTGGTCATCTTATACACGTCGACATCTTCAGACATTGACTCTTTCAGCAACATATACTGATTTGTCATTTGAAGCTCGATCTGAAATCTACGAAAGATCTCCTTCGTGTACATTTTTGCACCGTGAACTTCTAAAGGGGAATGCACAATCATAGTACGACTCTTGTAGATCATTTCATAATTTACCTTCCTTACCCTACAATATTGTTTCTTTAGCGTTTCTATAGATCTCACAATAAAATCTTTCATAGTCGTCGATGTGTTAACATATTGATCAAAGAAATGATTCATACCTTCGCTCCACAAAGTGGTGCTCATTCCGAAAGTAAGGGAAAAAACATTTTAAATATGCCAGAATCTATTTTTCCTTCACCATGTACAAAGAATGTAACCATTCATTGTTGGTTGACCCACAGTCAATTAACAACTGTCGTCATTGTGTTTCAAACTCCTCAATTGTTAGTAAATTCAGCATACAAATATGAAAATCCCGTTTAAACTTGTCTGGATGACTCGAATAAAGTTGATGTAGAATCTCAAGATATTTCAAACTGATATGCCAAGAGCACAATGCATGATGAGTGTGTGGAAAAAAATCCAAGCGATCGCATTGTCCATCGCCCTATCTTGATGTGTGATGATTGACTTGGGAGTGCTTCAAACTGTCGTCAATTAACAACTGTCGTCATCGTGCTTCAAACTCTTCAATTGTTTGTAAATTCAGCATACAAATATGAAAATCCCGTTTAAACGTGTTTGGATGACTCGAATAAACTTGATGTAGATTCTCTAGATATTTCAAACTGATGTGCCAAGAGCACAATGCATGATGAGTGTGTGGAAAAAAATTCAAGCGATCGCATTGTCCATCGCCCTATCTTGATGTGTGTTGATTGTCTTGGGAGTTTTGTTCTTCACTACTTCCAACCAAATATTGAACATCCATTCGAAGGTTTTTCGATTTTATCTCTCAAGAGTACGACATCGAATAAGATTGACTGATAATGATGATTAACTCCGCTGAACGACACAAAAGGCATAAAGTACTTGTTCGTTCGATATGTGGTATCAAACATAAATACATCTCAAAAACAATCGTAAGCCATTCGATATCTGGAGTAGACACAAACATTCCCTCGCTATTGAGTTTCTTCAAATAGTTATTGCACACCGTGCATCCCCGATATTATGATCTCGAATATTTCTCGAATTGGTAAATCTTTCTCAGAAAATCAGACATTTTATGATGCCATTGGCTTATGCTAATAGCACGTTCATGATTCTTCTCATCCCGATTCCTGATTCGTCCATAAAAGAAATCAAAGATCTCGTAATTGGAGTAATGTTCTCTTGTGGACATGAAATTCACTTTGGTAGAAGAAATCAGAGGATGATTATGATCGTCTTCATACCTTGTAACGATCCAAATATCTTCCATCTGATGATGGACGACGTACATTGTCGCTTTACAACCCGTACATTATACACGATCTCGTTCTCTGATTTTTTTTCCTTCACCTCTAGCTCGCTACTTTCGATTGGTTTCTCTGTCTATCGTTTTACAGAACATAATTTTTCTGAACTTGTGCGCTTCCTACTAATCTTGATCTTCACCTGAAATCTTGTGCTTTTTGCAAAAGGTTTGTAACATGTTTTCACTTTTTACAATGTATTGAACGTTTTATCTTCAAATGGTTATAAATTCTTGATTTCATCACTTTGGATCGGATTATTGAAAATCAAAACTTCTTCATCTTCGAATTCGTAGTCAAAATATTACTCTATAAGGAATTTTTGTGAAATAAAACACATTGAAAACACTATAAACTGATCATTTGAAAAATGAAGAGGTAATATTTCATTTTTTGCATTTTTCAGTGACACGCTCACACGTGGACAAATGTAATTGTTGATCATCACTTTCAGATCTGAAATATATGAAAAACTGACACGTGTAGAGTTTTGATTAGTTAATGCCTCACATATACGTATTAAATTTCACTAGATGTGGTCAGAATTCAATAAACATTGGATTCTGAAATACATACACGTATCCTATTTGTAGTAAATTTCAACAGATCTCATTGTCTTTTCACACTGATAATTTCTTTTTGACATGTGTCAAAATTTTATTGGTTCATTACTCTTGTAGATAACAAATAGCAGATGAGATGTCTTCCGGGATTACAAACATCGGATGAAATTCTATTTTAAAATAAGGTCAGGATCGTCATTTTACCTATTTTAGTCTCTGGGATAAAGAATAAAAGACTTCCGTTAATATTTATAGCATATGCATAAAAAATTGTTGAAATTTGAACCATCCAACTCACACATGAACGATGCGATATTATTGACTGAATAATTATAACGCCCCAAATTTTTCAAGACGTTACCACCACTAAAAATAGCAATTCTTAACAAGGTATTACAATCGTAAGGTTTTGGCCTTGGAAATAAAAAAATCATAAGATAATCCCAAAATTGCATCAATAATCTTAATATCTCGTAGCATAAGATAGAATAAGGTATGAAAATAATGTTAACATATTTATTAAATATAGTCCAACTAAACTAAATGAAAATGCAATAAATTTCGCTCTAAGTTGTCCCATCGTCAATTTGTAACAAACCTGAAATGAAATAATAAACCATAAGCCAAAGACCCCTGTAACAGCATAGGCCCTATTTCACCTCAGGAGATTAACGTAATTGCAGTAGATTACATTAAACCCGCACTCTATATCAAACACATAACAACATCAATCACAAACAAGACTACAACACATCACCTAGTGGGCGGTCTTAAACAAGAATAAATCATAAACATGAAGAAAATCCAAAAAATCTGATCGATTCATTTATTTATAATTTATGTTACACAATTTAATTTTTCAACCAATCAATTTATTAATATTTGCGACAATACACACATATCCAATCAAGTAAACATACAATCAATCATCCACATCAAATCCTTGATATTCTAACACATCGTTGAAGCTAACAACCTTTAGTCGTTATACAAAAATATTTTGGGTTCAATGTTATCTTTGAGATGAATTAAAACGACTTTAATTACTTGAGTGAATTCATGTTCTTGAACGTCTAGAAGCTCCAATTTCCGATCTCCCGTAAGATCACAACATCAAGATAATATCATTATGCTAAGATATACTAGTATTTTGTATTAAATAATTAATACTAATGTGAACAGATTCTATTCATGGTCAGCCAGACCCTCCCTCGCCCCCTGTGCCCTGTTTCTATTCAAGACATGCCTCCTTCGCGACTTGGTTTTGACATGTGATTAACTTAATTTTTGGACATAAATAAGTATTATTTATATTATAAAATAAAAAATTAATTTTTTATTTAATTATTTTATATTTAGGCATAATTTTAATGAATCATATTACGTTGATTACGTGAACTCTAACGGTGGTCCGACAATGAAAAACAAGTGGATAACCACCAATCACCTTCAGTGTAACATTCCTCGTGCTAATTAATCCATGATGATCATTAGTTTATGATGAAAACTAATCAACAACTGAGAAATATCACAGCACATGCCATGTGCTTAAAACAACAGTACTTTAGACCGTTGGGCTACTGTTTAGTTCATGGCGCCACCTCAATTTATTAATACTAAAATCAATCTCTATAATATTTTCCGATAATTTGTTCGCATAATACAAGAAAATAAAATCAGATTAGCCTTTTTTTTTCCCTCTTTCCAGAAATGCATCAGAGGCGGAGAAAAGAGAGAAACCGAATTTCGCAATAATTTCACCGAATCGGGTTTCTATTTTTTCTGAAAATTTATCCTTTTTTACCCTAATTTGTTGAAGATGAATGCAAAGGGATCAGCGGGCGACGAAGGCTCCGAATCTTCTTCATCTTCGAAGAAAAACTCAAAGAGACCTAAATGTGAGTAATCCGCATCTGGGTTTTCTCGCTTTTCGTTTTCCCCCATTTGGGTCGACGTTGATTCATCGATGTATCATGTAATTTTTGTCGATTGGGTCGATGGTACGTTGATTTGGGCATGATTTTGCTCTAAATATTTTGTGGGTTTATATTGGATTTTTAAATTCTGCATGATTCGATGAGAAGGGGGCATTTTTATTTGGGAGAATCAGCTCTTGCATTAGGGTTTTGTGGGTCTGTTTTGATTGATACTGTTAATTTCGCGTTCTAAGCTTGGATTTTGAATGCTTCGGTGGTTTTGTCGTGTTATTCCACGATGCATGTGATTCTATCTGGCGTCGCTTGAAACTTCAGCTTCGTTTATGTGTGGTCGCTTTTATTTGTCTTGGCCTTGGGACTGGTACAGTGGAACGTTGAATCAGTTAGCATTGTCGAGATGAACCACGAAACAGAGATACCATAACATTTTGTTGGCCTTTTACTTATTTGGATGGCGGGATAGACGATTCTGAAGTGGGTTTAGCCTTGCTCCAACCCTCGTTTCGTCGTTTATATGTGGAGAATCAATGACTTGACTTTGTCATGATCGAACTCTTAAAGTCTTAAAACACAAATTCCCTAAAAATTTTTGATCAAATTTACTCCTCTGCACTTGGATGGTGGAAGAAATGAAGAAAAATAATGTGAAATTCTGTATCTAATGTATATACAAATCATGATAGGAAGTGGAGGTTATCAATCAATGCTTGTTCTTCTTCTCATCTCCTTTTCGTCAAACCCAGAGCTTTGTTTCGTGTACCATGCCCTCATTTTAGCCAACTCATAGTGTTCTAGGTTAGGATACATTTCTCCGTTTTGTGCTTGTCTAATTCCACCATCCAATTAATAGAGTACCTTCTTTGTCATGCACATCATCTGACTATGATGCCTGCAACTAATACTGAGATACATTATTTCTATGTTCAGTACCTATTTATCAAGGATCAAAATTGTACTTTTCATGTATGCAGATTCTCGATTTACTCAGCAAGAGCTTCCCGCTTGCAAACCTATTCTAACACCAGGATGGGTGAGTACCATTTGCGGTCCATTTTTTTTCCCTGTCATTGATCATGTAATAAAAATTGCATTTGCTTCTTAACAACATGATTTAGAGAATACATATTTGACTAATGGATGCTGAATGACTCAACATATTAGCTGCTGGTTGCTGAATGGTTATAATGCTAATAATTTGTTCGAGGATTTGGATTCCCCAAACTCCCTCGCCATCGACAACGGTTATTACCTTTTTTGGTTTTGGTCAAACTGAATGTGCACTCAAAGTTGGGAAGAATGCTGCAATATGTAAAATTAGTGCTAACAAGGAGGGAGAAGGTCAAATGCAGATTCTAGTGATCATCAAATAACCAGGATTCAGGGGCTCTAACAATTTCAGATTAAAGTTGCAGACAAATAATATTCATTGATCTGAGTGTTTAGATACGACAACCAAGTCATTTCAGAGCTACATTGTTCCCTGCAAGGCAAAATGTTCCTGTGATTTTTAATCACAATTATACCCACAGTATCTGTTATAGTAATGCATCTGTATTGTTCTCAATGTTTTCTTTCTGTGATTCTTTTTTCAGGTTATTTCGACGTTCATTGCTGTCGGCATTGTCTTCATCCCCATAGGTCTTGCTTCACTATCTGCATCTGAGCACGTAAAATGCTTAACTGTCTATTTTTGTTATGGGTTTATCCAAATTTTCTTTACCATTGTTTAACATGTCACTCTAAACTTTCTGATGCTAGGTTGTGGAGATATCTCATCGCTACGATAGAGACTGTGTTCCTGAAGGTTTCGACAATGATTTGGTGGGATTCATACAAAGCACTACAACCAACAAAACGTGCACAGTTACTTTGACTGTGAGTCTCTGACTTCTTTTTCTTACATCCTTCTGAATTAAGGGCCTTGACATGGCGTACCTGGGATATCTCTGTATGTTAACTACCAGTGCTCCCTTGACCGAAACCCAAAAAAGAAAAAAGAAAAAAGAAACTGCCAGTGCTCCCACCAAATGATAATAACATGTTTTCTCAGGTCCCGAAGCAAATGAAGCAGCCTATTTACATTTATTATCAGCTTGACAACTTCTATCAGAATCATCGCCGGTAAGCTCATGAAAAAGAGCAGCTTCTTCCAAACTGAGAGCTTTATCATCATTATGCTTTCCTTGTGATACTAGGTCACTCAAAATTAATGCTGTCTATTGAATCTATTGCCAGATACGTAAAAAGCAGAAGTGACAAACAACTGAGAAGCAAGGAGTACGAGCGCGATACTAGTAGCTGTGCACCAGAAGCAACCAATGGTGATGTGCCAATAGTTCCTTGTGGTCTCATAGCATGGAGTTTGTTCAATGATACTTACCAATTCTCAGTTAATGAAAAGTCACTCCAAGTCAGCAAGAAGGGCATAGCTTGGGAAAGCGATCAGAAACACAAATTTGGATCAGATGTTTACCCCCAAAACTTTCAAAGCGGAGGCTTGATCGGGGGAGCAAAGCTGAATTCGAGTATCCCTGTAAGGCCTTTTATCTTTTTGATGAAGGTATTGTTATTTGTATTTGACAACAAACAACAGAAAAAATTATGGTACTTTTGGCTTGTGTTTTATAGCTTAGTGAGCAAGTTGATCTTATCGTGTGGATGCGAACTGCGGCACTTCCAACTTTTAGGAAGTTATTTGGGAAGATAGAGGTTGATCTCGAAGCCAGTCAGCGTATATCAGTTGCGATAGAGAATAACTATAACACCTACAGTTTTGGGGGTAAAAAGAAACTGGTCCTTTCAACCACAAGTTGGATTGGTGGAAAGAATGAATTCCTTGGCGTCGCTTATCTCACAGTAGGTGGACTCTGTTTGTTCCTGGCAATATGCTTCATACTTGTATATGTCATCAAGCCGAGGTTCGTAACCTGCTCGTTTTTTTTGTTGTTGCTAATGCTGGTTTAGTTTCTCGTTTGTTTGTTTTTTAATGAGTCACTGCAAAACAAATCTCAACGGGGCAGCTAATCCAGCTTTTGTTTTCCGGTTTTTCGATTGTTTGCAGGCCTCTTGGAGATCCATCCTATCTATCTTGGAACAGAAACCCAGCAGGGCATATGAACTAAGGGACCTGCAGCTGTGGCTACTTTCTTTCTATGGGTAGAGATTAGTAGCTTCGTCGAGGCTTTACTCGGTGATGTTCTGATAATCTTCATCTGTTTATAAGCTGCTTCTACAGCAATATGATATCTGCGTCATTAACACTAACATTAATGAAAATCGGATGAATACGATCTATTGTGAAAACACGGATGCATCTAAGAATAACTTCCTTCACTCTTCTTAAAAATTTATTGCATGCATGAATAGATGTTTATATGGTCGAGCTCAGTCCACCAAGCCTCACATTGATCCCATAAACCACCATTTCCATGATGGTTTACCGTTTACATCGTACTCAAGCCCTTGGCTAGCTCCCTCAACTTTCCTTTCTGCACCTTCCCAGTGGAGGTCTTGGGGAGCTCCACGAAGAATTTCATCTTTCTGGGCACCATGTAATGCGGCATGTTCTCCCTGCAAAACCCGATGACCTCCTCCTCCGTCAAAGCCTCACCCTTCCTAGCCACCACAAAGGCGCAGGGGCTCTCCCCCCACAGTGGGTGAGGCATTGCCACCACTGTCGCCTCCTCCACCCTAGGATGCCTGAACAACACGCTTTCCACTTCCACGCTGCTGATATTCTCCCCGCCAGAGATTATTACATCCTTGCACCGGTCTTTGACCTCGAAGTATCCGTCTGGGTGAATCACCCCGACATCCCCTGTCCTAAACCATCCCCCGGCGAAAGCTGCGTTTGTCGCCTCCTCGTTCTTGAAGTACCCTTTCATGATCCCGTTGCCTCGGAGCACAATCTCTCCCATTGTGGTCCCATCGTGCAGGACGCTCTCGTTGGTGGCCAAGTCCTTGATGTCCGCCTCGGCCATGGAGAGAATACTAATCCCTTGTCGTGCTTTCAACCTCGCCCGCTCCTCTGCTGGATGGCGGTCCCACTTGGACCGCCACTCGCAGACCATTGCCGGGCCTGTTGATTCAGTCAGGCCATACTCGTGGGTCACACGGAACCCGATTCTCTCTATCTTATCGAGGAGAGCCGGTGGCGGTGGCGCTCCGGCGGTCATTACATGGATTTTGGACGTGATGGTGGGCCGGTCGGCAGGGTCGACCTCCAAGAGGAAGTTGAAGATGACTGGAGCGCAACACATGTGGGTCACATTGTAAAGTGTAATGCTTGAATATATCTCACGCGCTGTCGTGTTGCGGATGCAGACGTTCGTAGCCCCACGCGCCGCGGTGCCCCAGGTGAAGGTCCAGCCGTTGCAGTGGAACATGGGTAGGGTCCACAGGTAGACTGAATCAGCACCCATGTCGAATGTGAGTTGTATGCCGAGGGTAGTGAGGTAGGCGGCCCGGTGGCTGTAGATGACACCCTTAGGGGCGGAGGTGGTGCCGGAGGTATAGTTTAGGGTGATCGGATCCCATTCATCGTCCGGGAACATGGGTGGCTGGAAGAGTGGGTCTCCATCTCGGATGAGCTTCTCGTACTCGAGGTCATTGTAATCAGTAATGTCTATTCCGGTGGGGGAGTTCAGGTCCTCGATTGGGATTAGGACTGGAGTGCTGAAGTCGGGTGCTAAGTGTCTGAAGGCGGCGTGTGCTAAGGGGAGGTACTGGTGATCGACGAAGAAGATCCTAGCGTTGGAGTGGCGGAGGATAATTGCGACAGTATGGGCGTCGAGGCGTGTGTTGATGGGATTGAGAACGGCTCCGGCCATGGGGACTGCAAAGTGCATTTCATAGTGTGCTGGAATGTTTGGGGCCAACACCGATACCTGTTTGCAGCACAACATTATCCAGTCAAAACTCAATCAGGACACTAATTAGTAGGCGATCTTGTGCATGATAGTACTACCAAACCCGAGTGATCGCAGTCTCGTTATGAAGTATAAGAAAAGTGAACCCACCACGTCATTCTTGACGATATTCAATGAGTGGAGCGAAGAAGCGAGACGAACACATCTCTCGTACGTCTGTTGCCATGTAGAGCGGGAGCTGCCATATATGATCGACGTGCGTGAACCATAGCACATTGCAGCTCTTTTCAAGAACATAGTTGGAGTAAGAGCGACATAGTTTGCCTCACATTTCCTCAGCTCATCCATCTTATGTGTCCGAGAAAGCAAGCAGCGATGTATCTTGGAAGTCTAAGACGATAATTGAAGGATGAGCGTCCACACACACACACACACACACATATATATACATATGTGTGTGTCACGTCTCTGTCTTGTCAGGGTGCATCTATTAAGCATCAGTTTTTAACTCATAAAGTCAAAAATGATAACGTAAGTAAATTATGCGCTATTATTCATATAAAACAGAACACGCATATGTGTTATGTTTATCATTTGATGAATAAATGGAAACGCAAGTCTGAGTGGTCATCATCTAGAGAAAACGCATGTCTGGTGTGTGCACTTTCTTCTTTATGAAATCGTACAACTATTGTATTGGTAACGCACATTTTCCTGCGCGGTCGGTACAAGATGGCCAATTTACAATTTAT
This sequence comes from Drosera capensis, assembly GCA_001925005.1. Classification (NCBI taxonomy): domain Eukaryota; kingdom Viridiplantae; phylum Streptophyta; class Magnoliopsida; order Caryophyllales; family Droseraceae; genus Drosera; species Drosera capensis. The sequence goes on along the minus strand of LIEC01008565.1, from coordinate 63,603 downwards.
TCAGAAATTATAAATAAATCAAAACACATAGTTAACATTTAAACACACTTCAAATTAAACACACCCTTCGAAATTTTATGTAACATTTAAACACATAGTTAATGCAAGATGATAGCATGTAAGCATATGGCTTTAGATTGCGTTTAGGAGTGCTGTTGCAGTTTGGTCCTCTCCAACTAGCCAGCCACATGTTAAGACGACGTTGTCGAAGGCTCAATTATGGATAAAAACGATATGCGTGATCCTAGCTTTCTCTAGGCTCTCAGCCGAGTTCTGTACCATGAATATATAATCCATGAGCGACGAGACACATGCTTTCGGTTGTCCCCTGTTTTACACCACATCATTCCGGTGGAGAGTGATCGTTCTTTGGTTTTACATACGGGACAAAGCAAACACATTAACTCATATAAAATACGATCCATATCAAATGTCACGAGCTACAAGGAAATTTATGTGATTTTAAAAAACTGGTGTTTACCAACTGTGGAACCCTAGTCACTCACCTCGCATACCAGATAATCGAGCTACGCTACCGACCGTTTCAAAAATAGGTACCAAAAGAAGTTATTAGCAGGCAACTCCTTGCGCTTGCTTAGTCCTTTTTTTGCCAGGGAATATCGTACAATTGAAGCGGACAGGAATAGATCACTTCCGTAAACTCCTTCAAATGCCAATTGTATGAGGATCAGCATACATTACGTCCGATTGTCATCTGTGTCGCCCACGTACACCATGCGCTTTTAAAACATATACGGGATACAGAAGTAAATTCATCAAAAGAAGATGGTGAAACCATCACTGTTGAAATATGAAATCATCTTACTTGTAACCTCCACTTAACAGGTGTGGAGATCAGGTGCATGCTTAATATCAGGAAATTGTCAGCACGAAACAAAACAACCACGGGAAATATATTTACGCTTCGAATATGCACATCATCACCCACAAGACACACGGAAATATTTCTTCACAACCCCCATAATGGTCAACATCGCACAGTTACCACAATTTGCAAGTTCCCAGGCATAAATGACGTCGGCAAGAGAAGCCCCTCCGACGTCCAACCACTCCATTACTTCCCCTTGATCTTGGCTCACTGCTCCAGCTTGACCCTTCTAAACCTGCTCATGGACAAGTTCAAGCCATGAATACTTTTGAATCATCCCAAAGGAAAAGGGCAGTAAAGGCGTGATAGCATTTGAACTGACAGAGAGAAACAATGATATTACACAAGTCTATCGCCTACTGAAAGATAAATCATACCTAAACCATGGGAAGTGAAATTTGCAACTTGAAGCCTACGAACAACATGTCGAAGCTCTTGCTGCTTCTGTTGGTCGGTCTACTAGAACCATCCCTGCCGGATTTTGTGGAGGTTGAGCTCTGGGCAGCCGCTTCGCTGTTAAGAGAAAAAAAAAAACCATTAGTGTTCCACAGTTAAACTTCAACATGATCAACTTCTTACAACCAATTAAGCCAAAGATGCAATGCCCAAGCAGATTATGCAGCATAAGAGACTACGAGGGAAGTCAGGAGGTTGTATCTGATGGTGCAAGTCTTGGATTCCATGTCTCATGACAAACTCCTTTTCTTATGGTTTAAATGGATAACTGGAGGGAAAGGGGGTGATTCCTTAAAAAAGACTTTTAGAGGATAGCATATGGAACTGCAGTGATAAACCGAAGTCGAAAAGTAAGCGATTCATACCAAAAATTGGAACAAACAGAATGGACAGTATGTACTCTCATCAAGAGGCCACTTTCTGTTAATTCTTCAAAATGAAATTTACAAGGGTGCGTAACAGAGGTCACTGGATTAAAATTTACCATACCTATCTCATGGAAAATTTCATTCACGTTGACAGCAGTTTTAGCAGAGGTTTCCATAAAGAACAGCCCATTTTCCCCAGCATATGCCCGCGCTTCCTAGAAATTTAATAGGTTAAGCATCACATAAAACAGGCAAGATTAACCGTTAGGAAATGACTGGAAAGAGCAGGAGCAAGGATAAATAAATAACTTGACACTAATACAAGCGAATAGAAATACAGTACTAAGGAGACCAGCAATTAACATATAGATTCTAGACACGAGAGAATCTATTATAAGTTTAGCAGATCGGACTATGTAAAATAGTAAAAAGATACCGGTTCAGGTGAAGTGCAGCCAAGCCAATCCATAGAAAGCTAAGCTTATGCAGCAATTCAGGAACTCACGATAATACTACTGCAGTTTATTTTTGTTGTTTAATTGATGTAGAAACTTGCGAGTTCTTCAATAGCAAATTTTGAACACATATATCGACACTTCAATGGACAACACTCACTACAAGGAGCCATGCACGCCTAGTCTACAGGACGTCAGATACATTAGGAGGTTCACTTGAAGAGAATTAAAAGAAAACAAGATCCTAAGTATGTTGGATATTGCAAAAAGAAAATGAAGACTTGAAATAAAGAAAGAGGATGCATGAAACACAAAACTGGATTGAAATATGTGATCACACTCACATCAGCTGACACAGTTCTTTTCTCTTCTAAATCAGCTTTATTCCCTGCCAGAGCCATGACCATGTTTGGATTCCCTAAAGAAGATAAGAGCAAACAGAGGAAAACAATCAGGCGCACATGCTTTGACATACGATCCGAGAAGAACATAGAAGCCTCATGATACTTACCTTGCTTTTGGAGTTCCTGTACCCACTTCTTTGCTCGAGAAAATGACTCCTGCAAATATTTCATAGATTATGGCTCAATACAAGACTAGGAAAATGTGCACAAACGATAGGCACGAGTGCGATTTGAGAGCAAACTATTCTACACAAAGCCATTTCTTCCATTAGACGGACAAGCTACGTGAGGATTCTACATCTACTAACAACCATGGGAATCAAGTGTTAACCAAAATGGAGTTGCAGCCGTGTAAACTACGATTGCAAATCTGCAAACTATGCTTCCTCAATTTGCAGATTTGGAATGTTAAAAGACTGTCCTGAGGCAATATCAAACAAGCACCCATTAGGAACAACCTACATTGCACTAGACATAATATGTTGGCCAAATAACATTGGATAGGGCGGAACAGAAAACAATGTAAACAATCAATTACCAGAAAACAGCTTCCTAAGAAAAAACTGACTGCATACTGTTCTAAATATATCTTCTCTACATCATGTATCCTTTATTTTGGCTTTGATGGCTTCGATCATTCCAATACAGTGCCAATCAACTTGAAGCTTTCGCAGTATATGCCAAATTTCATAGATTTTTATGATTAAAAAAAATTGTTGCAAAATTAAAGCAATCCCCTTTCAAGCTGACAATTTAACTATCAAAATCCCTACTTGCATTCACGTGAAAACATTGCAGACGTTTTACTCATCATGATCATCATCATTTTTCCAAATGAAAAATGTCACATCTCTCAATATAACTACCACCACTACAACTCCCCAGTTAAACGAAACACCAGGTAGCAAGCACGAGAACAACTCACAGCGTTGGAGATGTCATAGACGATGATGGCGGCAGCAGCACCTCTGTAATACATGGGAGCCAAGCTGTGATACCTCTCCTGTCCTGCAGTATCCCAAATTTCGAACTTCACGGTCGTATCGTTCACCGCCAATGTCTGGGAGAAAAAGGCAGCTCCAATCGTAGATTCCTGCACACACAACCACACAACCACATCATCACCATCATCGCACCATGAAACCATAGGCGATCGATCAACTTGAACGATACAATTGATCAAACCTTCAGTATCAATTGATCAACCATACAAAAAAAAAATTCAGACCTGGAATTCGAGGAATTGGCCTTTGACGAATCGCAAAACGAGACTAGATTTCCCGGTCCCCATGTCACCGAGCAGAACCTAATCCAACAACATCATCCATCAAGGATCAATCAAATCAAACAATAAAATAACACGAATCGTAGTTCAATTCTGATCCGAGTGATCGGAATCGAAAACCCAGAACTTACAAGTTTGGCGTTGAAATTGTTGTGGCCGACGGTCGCCATGGAGGGAGACGAAGAGATTTTGACGGATAAATGAGGAGATTTCCCGATCGATGATCGCCGCCGACGACGACGACGAGGAGAGAGATGGAGATCGAATTTTTGATCGAGAAGACGAGGAATTGTTGGTATGAGATGGTGAAAGAATTGCGCAAGTGATTACGTATATTTTGTATTCACACGTCTTGTTTTATCTGGAAATTTGGATTTTGTTTTGGTTTGATTAATTATGCTTAGTTATTTGCGTTGGTTGAGAGAGTTAACTGAGTATATTTGATATGATTTGATATATATTATTATAAAGGGTAAAATAATAATTATTTTTTTCGTTTAGAGGTGTAAATGAGTCGAGTCAAATTTGAAATGATTTGGATTCGGTTTTATCTAGGATTTGATTAGGTTTGGATTTGAATTCAAGTTTAATTCGAGATTAATCGAGTTGATTTTGTTAACCTATTTCATAAATAGTTACGTTTGAGCCCGATTTATCTCAACTCATATATTCATTCAAGCCAAGTTTTTTATGAACAAATCATAACGTCATTAGAATTTAAGTTTAAAAATCATTATTAAAATCAATATCTAGAATTTTAAATTGATTAAATTGATATTGAAAATAAAAACTAATATGCCAATTGACTTTGAAATGAAAAAATCATTTCATTTGACAAACAATCACTTCATAGAAGTTCTATAAATATATATAAAAATATGATAGTTTTTAGAAAAAACAAAATATATATAAGATATGAGAGGCTTACGTGGTTCTTCATTATTAGGTATATATTTATGACAAAATAAATTATATATATACATATAAATTCGAGCTTTAAATAGATTATATTCGAATTTATGAGCTTATAAATGAGTCGGCTCTGAGCTCATCAAGCCGACTCATAGGTGGCTCAAGTTTGACTCGTTTAATTCAACGAATCTAAAATCAAACTCAAATTTGGCTTATAAGTTTCATAAATGATATTCGAGTCAAACTTTTATCAAGTCGAACCAAACAGATTCGCGAACGAGTTCGACTCATTTACGGTCTTATCTCCGTCTCATAATACATGCAACATTTTTATTTTAGGCTTCGTAATTTATTTGAAATCTTTCTTTTTTTTTGTCAATATTTAATAGAAAAAATAATCACATCAATCATATTTTGTTATTGTGCATCCAGTATTTCCTTTCATAAGAACCTCACTATCCCTAAAAAATATTATTTCTTCATTAAATTTCATAAAAATTCAACGCACACATGTCAAACAATTATAAATATTATGGGCCTGATGGAATAAAACTTAAAAGATTTAATGAATATTAAAATAACATTTATTTTTTGAAACCTTTACAAAAAAAAAATAAAAAATTATTTTGATATCTTTAGAGTAAGTTGAACTATGAGTTATAAACGATGTTATATCTATATTTTGGAAGCAGATTGTAAAAACAGCGTTCTAACCATGAGATAAAACTGATGTTAAAATGAAACTGAGGTAAAACTGATTTTATATTTAAAACCAAATATAATTATAGTTATTCTTGACACATTATCAATAATGTCTATTTTTTTAATGTTTCTCATTTTAAAAAAAAATTAAGGGTATATAATTACTTCATAAATGAAAAATTACACAAAGATGCACTTGAAAAGATTAATTGAATGTAAAGAGAAAACAAATTGAGTGAAAAAATAGTTTGTCATAATCTTGAGAAGTTTATTTATAACTTTGATGAGAAATTTATAAAGAATAGGATCGATACTTAAATTATGTTAGATTGATAAAAAAAAAAAAAAAAAGAAGATGTAATCGAGAAAAAATTTAATAAAAATGAAACCTTTTGGATATAAAATAACAACGTTGAAAATACAATTATATAATATAATTATATAATTAATGATAAAAATATTTTTTAATATCAAATTATAACAATCAGTACACTTATTTTAAAATGAAAATTGGACTTGGTCTTATACATTTGATTATGGGGGATGTATGTGTTGGAAGGGCAGGATCGGGATCACGGGTCGGCAAATGTGGTCGGGCCTAGGGGGAGAGATGCGGCGTCCGTTGATGGATAGAGGGAAGGAGTATTGTGAGTGGTTGGTTAGGTCGGGGAAGGAGGCTGAGCTCGTTGTGTATAAGGATATGCCTCATGTGTTTTATGTGTGTCAGGATGTGCCCGAGACTGGCTTACTCATTGATAAGATCAAATCGTTCAAGAACTTTCTTGATAGACATCCCATGGAATGAAGATGAATGCTCGTGTTAATTGTGATGGCTTCAAATGTTAATTGTGATGGCTTCGAATGTGAGGAGAAGTTTGTGAAGGCTGACGGGCTTGAATTGATATTCTTTAACATGAAGCATAAGAAGTCAGCATTAAGGGTATGCTATTAGGAATTCGGGACACTTTATTTCCTGACGACAGTGTCGAAAGTTCCCTCCTGTATGTCAGCGGATTATAGATGCCATCTGGTTAAACAACTCCGTTGCTGCTCTATTGGTGGGTCAATATGCACTTTCCCTTTGAGCTTTTTGTGGGGTGTATGTTATCGACTGATGCTATGTGCTCATGTTTCATCTGTCATAAATTCTGTTTGGATACTGCATTGACTTAGCTGGTTGCCTTGTATTGGTGGTATTAGAGGGAAACAAAGAATACTTTATAGTCATTTACAATGAGATGATCTATTTCCTCTGATTCAGGAATCGGCCATCCAACGAATTTGTATATATTCTCTCGTTGGGTGGATACAGTGATAATCTGCTTCTGCATATACGTTTTTTTCGTTGTAAATAAAGATGTAATAATGAACCTTCCTGTTAATGCTTCTCCGTCCATTGGAGAAGTCCTGTACTTCACAACAGGCTCTCCTTTTGTATTGCTCCTGTTGCCGCCTTACCTTATTGAATTGACGAACATTTTAGTTCGTTTAAGATTGTCACCTAACATGTTTCTACTCTTGTCACCTTTAGGGAACACTGCCGAGAAGAATAAGAAGAGTGGATAATATCAGCTATTACATCATTTCTGGGATTCAGGTCAGAAGGCAAGTAACAATACATCAGATTATATCTGCTGGATCAATCTTGAGTCTTGACATCCAAAAAATGGTGATATGTTCCGTGAGGAACAGGAGGAGGAGAGAGCGGTTTCCCTATATGTATAGTCTGTTTATAGGTCATTTCTAGAATGCATATTTGCTAAATTTCATAAGCTTCATTCTTGGATGTTGTTTGTTCGGAGGCCTTGTATGGTAAATGGGTGTGATGCAGTTGCGGGTGCGGAGGCTGGCATTGGAACGGGGGGACCTCGGATGAAATTATTTTCTATCCCTTTCTGAGCCATTCTTGTGGATTAAATTGGCATGAATTGTGCCGTTCGGTGTTGAAGCTAGTCATTTTCGGGATGCTTTAGGCGGTTGCATGATGTCTCCTTCACGTCTTTTAGAGATTCACATTCATGAGTGCATCTTTATCATCATCGCCTGATATATCCCGTTCTTAGTGTTCTATTTCGGTTTAGAGAGTACTAATTGCTCGTATCAGTGCATGTTGCTTTTATGGTGAGCGAGATTATCATTTCGTATCTTTTTTCTGGTCTGAGTATACGAGTGTCAGTGTGTGTATATGACTTACCTGTCTCCTGTCGATGATGGACTGATGGTCCTCTTGTTTCTGTGTCATCTGCATATAAGCCGTTATTATTTCGTCGTAGGTCCTATGGGTATGCGATCAGATTGACGGTGTTTCTTTGGTGTTGAAGTTTTGGCTGCGCTATATTTGTGTTCTCTGGATCTGTGTATCCTGTCTGGTAACAAGAAGAGCTTGAATCGGCCGCTACTACAGTAAATAAGCTCGCTAGGAGGGACATTATGGATGTTATTCCTGGTAAGTTCTGCTTCTCGTCTCCTTTCAATCCAAAGTCCTCATTTCCTTTGACCGATTCATATGGACTTGCTACTTAGCCTTTTGTTTTGGTTGTCACATCTTAGCCCGCATGTGATCATCACTTTTAGGCATAACTGACCATGTGGTTCACATAACTCTCCAAAGCCCGAACGCAGCTGGACTCGGACTTAATTGGAGTTATCATGGCTGCTTAAAGTGAAGCGTGCATCTTTTGTCCCCAGAATTGGAATTGGAATTGGAATACCATGATAACATTGGAAAGGGGGCCTTGATGATGGACCAAATGAGGAAGAGTGGGCACTTAGAGGCAATGATCCACATCCTCGTGTTTCTGCCATATCTAGATATTCCTCCGATCCAATCTGTGCGGAACCGTATGGGTTTTATGCTGCTGCACATGGTTTGCCGCCAGAGTCCAGTTGTGCAACTGGTTCAAATCCTTTGCTGTCATAAATGGATTTTCTTGGAACGTAGGCGACATCATTGTTACATTTTTTATGTATGCCACATGAATAACGTGTAAAGAGTATATTTGTTTAACTGCCTGAAAACTGGTCTGAATGTATAACAGCGTTACTCCCTCCGTCCCATATTAATTGCAACGTGTACGTATCTTATATTATTTTATATCTATAAATGTGAATCTCGTTTTTATATCAAATCACGTCTGATCGTCCCGTAACATATATTACGTTGAAATACGTAACTTACATAATAGTTGATGTTTTACGATAAATTTATAAAAAAAAAATACGTTTGATCGTCGTTATATAGGTATGAAACTTTACATCAACATGCGTATAAAATCAAAATATTTTAATAATTTAAGATAAAGAAAATATTTCATAACTGGTCAGGGTTTGAAATAAGACGTCAAAAATCTACTCTATTGTGTTTTTTTCCTTCTCATATCCTTTATATTTATCGGTATTATGTCAATATGGTATATGTATGTGTTTGTATTTATTGTCTTATACATTGTTAGTTGGTGCTCTCAATCAGTGTCAATCTTAACAGACAAATTCTTAACGGAGTAGGTGTTTTTTGGTACATGTTGTCCACACATAGACTCATAGTCAACATTACAACGCATCTTATACTTGCGGAGATCATACGCTATAGGCTCCGCTGTTCTTTTTTTGTTGGTCTGGTTTCAGTTCCCTCCCACCCCTCTCCTCTCCCTCTCCACTGCATCATCCCCTCACTCCATCATTGTCGCCGCAGTTCTTCGACGACGTCGATCGATATCCTTCGTTTTTTTTTCTTTTTTTTCCGTCTCTGATGCTCCCATCGCATTGCCCTCCCATGGGATTGATGCTGCCGATTCCACGCACGTTTCCCGATTTTGATTTTTTTTTGTTCGAATATTGGCTGCGATCCGAAACCCTAGTAAGTGTCAGTGTCGGAGAAGATCGGTTTCTAGCGTAACCTATATGTGATCGATTGACACTTTTGGTTCCGGATTCGATAAATTCAGATGATAAGAGATGATGTTCAAGTCGAGGATCAAATGGGCGGCACTGTTGGGTCTGATGTTCTCTCTTGCGTCCTTGGCGGTTCACTTGTTCCTCGCCAAGGCCTCGACTTCCGAGCTTGTTCATTACAATATCATCAATGTCTTTGTGGATGATCTAGGGTCGAGTATCGGAGGCAGGAAGGTGAGTCTTTTTTTTTTTGTAAACGTTGTCGTCTCTATCGGGGGGATTAGGAACTTGATGATTTTGTGTTGGGTATTAACATGATGGTGCTTGTTTTTTGAATTGGAACAGGGTGTGGCGCATAGGAAGCTGTGGGATAAAGTGAAAACGCTGGAGTCTTTGCTTCCGTATTCGACTCCTCGAACTCCATTTCTTGGTAACGAGCTTATATATGGATAAGTGTTTACTGTGCACTTATTTATCCTTGCCCTAGTTATTATTCTTGACCTTTGTATTCGCCTGTCAGAAATCTCAAGCAGTTGCTTCTTATACCAATATGCTCTCATGCTTCCCTTATCACAGATCCATCTGAAAGAAGCAATGGCTTTATATATGCTAAGATATCCGGTGGATTCGAGAAGATAAGGACTTCAGTACGTTTGACATTGTGGTGATGTTCTTATTATCTTATGGTTTCTGCTTTAATTGACATGTTGATGTTATCTGAATGTTGGCATCCCAATCTGGTGTATTTGATAGATTGCGGATCTTGTTGTTGTGTCAAGACTGTTGAATGTTACCTTGGTCATCCCAGAGCTTCAAGAAAGTGGTCACTCAAGGGGCATCAGGTTTACTTATTTTTACCCAACTACAGTAGAGTTTTTGCTACCCAAAACGAAGAATCACTCTCAAACTTTAACCTTTTTTTCCTTTTCTTTTTGTTAGTGGATATGTTGCAGTCCAAAGTATTCGAGCTTTTCATATTTACAATGCCGATCAGTTTAGGGCAGATCTCAAAAGAGATGTAGGCATTGTCAAGAGCCTGCCTTCAAAGTACAAGGAAGGCAAAAAGAAGAAACTGTTTCCAATTCTAAAGCCTCCAAGTTCTGCTTCTCCAAGTTATTATGCCAAAGAAGTATTGCCCTTGTTGAAGAAATCTAAGGTTATTGAATTGGTGATATCTGACGGTGGCTGTCTACAGGTAGTACCTTATATCTTCTTATACTTGTCAGAGTAACTTGATTTTAGAACCTTCAGAACCATCTCTTGTGAGTTATTCAAGATTATTCCATCACGATAAGATCCTGCTTAGTAATAGCCTGTCAGGTCTGTTACTGATATGGGCAGCCTTCATAGGCTTGCTAATAGTAATGATGGGTGGAACCAGAGTCAGTTCGGTTAGGCACCTTATATTAGGTCTGGTTACCTTACTGTTATGAGTTCTGGCTGTGCATTTGCTCTTTTTTCTTGTTCATCTGATTACTTTACCTCTAACTGCGCTCTAATATTGCCTATGATGCGTTCTGTTATTTCTTTGCTCCTCGTGCTTTTCAGAACATCCTTCCACCATGATTGGTCGAGTATCAGAGGCTTAGATGTAGGGTTGCCTTTCATGCTCTTCGCTTTCGCTCTGAAATTGTTGATCTTGGACATGAAATGGTGCAAAGGCGAGAACAGATATGTGACTAAATAGTGTTCATTTTCCTGATTGCACGAATCGCGTATTAGTTGTGACAGCGATTTTTTTTTTATGAATTGCACAAACACTTCTAAAACTAATTTTATTTTGGTGCACTTATGGATCTGAAATTGAATTTTGTTTTGGTATGTCAGACATCCCTCTTTATTTATTTATTTTTATTTTTTTGAATTTTTGAATTTTCCCTTTTTTTTTAACCTTAGTACAAACGCTCATGTAGAATTGCTTTTGCACGTTTATTAAGAACTGGCCTGATATTCACTGGTGCACATTCTTCTGTTGACAGGTTACGTGCTTCAGGAGAGCCTTATCTTGCTTATCATCCCGGCCTTGTCATGGATACCTTAGCCTATCATGGTTGTGCTGTGCTCTTTCAGGTTGGTGTACGAGCTTGTTTCTTCAAACAAGCTCTTCTTTTCTTTTTCTCCTTGCGTTTTAAAAGATAAAGGTTAAGCATTCCAGAATTTTCATGTTTCCTCTCCTCCAATGATGTGCTGACGTCGATTTGTGTTGCCCAGGATCTTCACACTGAACTTATCCAGCATTGGAGAAGGGCGAAGATGATAAAGCGACAGATAGTTAGAGATGAATTGAGTGTTGATTCCCATTCTCAAAAGTTGGATGGTTCATATCCCCTCATGCCTGAAGAGGTAATGTATGCTTGCATCTCATCCATGCAGGTCTCGCTTAAAATAATAATAATAATAATAATAATAAAGGATCTTGATATTGATATCGGACAACTTATTTCATATTGGACATGTAGGTTGGTTTGATTCTTCGATCCCTGGGCTATCCTCCAACGACAAGAATATATTTGGCAGGAGAAGAAACATTTGGCGGTCAACGGGTAGTTATTCCTCTGAGAGCCATGTACACCAACTTAGTGGACCGGACCTCTTTGTGCAGCAAGCGAGAATTACTCAACTTGGTTGGCCCAGAAATGCCCCTCGAGAATAATCCTGTCCAGCCTCCACCAGTCGAGTGTGCATCAGAAAAAAGAAGAATGGGACAAAGCTGGACCTCGGCCTCGCCCACTTCCACCACTTCCTGGCTGACCTTTATACCACTATGAGAAGGAAGGCTGGTATGGGTGGATTGTGGAAAAGGATGTAGAACCAGAACCCTCTCCCAATGACCTGAGGGAGCAAGCGCATAGATTGTTGTGGGCTGCCCTTGATTATTTAGTTTCAGTAGAGGCTGAAGCATTCATTTCTGGTTTTCATAATGATGGTAGTCTGTGGCCAGATTTTTCAAGCTTGGTTATGGGACACCGAGTATATGAGATGGGGTCCTGGAGAACGTATCGACCAAACAGGTAACTGTGCCCTTTCCTCAACGACTGTTTTGATGGGTGGTTGTTCTGACATGAAATTAGAGATTGCTCTCATAAATCTGGCATATTCATGATGTGTTCCTTTTACTGTAGTCTACTCCATCAGATGGATGTTATGACCCTATGATGGGCTTGTTTCTTAAAAAGAGCGATGAAAATAGGATTTTCATACATATGTAGTTGGTTGGTGAATTTATTTGGAGATGATAGTGTATGTGGTACGGATTGGATTGCCATTTTCCGTATTACTGTACTTGATTTAGATATGGACATGTCCTTGTTGAAAAGCTGCTGCTTTGAGAGTTTTTCCCCTCTTTGAGTCCTGAGGTACTGACTTTTTGTTGTTTCAATCAAGGAAATATGCAGCGGGTCTGTTCAGCAAGAGCAGTGAAAATCTTTACCACCCAAAGCACAAATGGACACTCTCCTTACAGGAACATCTAAACAAAAGCCTCGCGGAGGATGGGCTTCTAAGAGAATTGAAGAGGTCGAAATCTGCTTCTTTTCTGTCATACCCCATTCCAGAATGCTCGTGCCGTAGTGCAGGTTCTGCCAATATATCGAGTTTGGTATATAGAGACATGGACGAATGCCTGCAGTGGATGGAAAATAGCATAAAACCAGAAATGGAGGAGGACATTGCCAGTGAAAATGAACCTGGCATGGATGAAGAACACTTTTATGGACGAGGTGAGAGTGTTGTAGTGGAGGGAAACGAGACGATGCCCTTGATTGATCTCGATGTGGAAATGGATGCAGATGACTAGAGGCGATCATGGGCACAAGCACATTATTTTGGGCCTCTAAAACTGACAGGATCAACCCGGTGATTTGACATTGGCTTCTGATGATGCTCATCCACCGAAGATGTTATTTTCTAGAACAGCATTCGAAAGTGCACCAGACTCCAGTTCTGGCTCCATCTCAGGATACATCACAAAGGGATATTTTGTTTGCTGGACAGATGTTCTCAGCGGCTTCTTTTGCCACGATATGATTTCTTGATGCGCCCTCAACAGGAACAAAAGCCATGGACCTGGCAAATCTTCAAAGCAGATCAACAGTTTCCTCCTTTCTTATAGTAAGTAGTAACTATTCTTATATACAGTCGAGATTGGTATCGCACATGGTTACGTATTTTTCCTTTTCTTACAGGGCACTTCTTTGATTCCGTTAAAGTTGATCCATTCATGATTCCTAATGTTATTCCAAATCATGTGTAATGCTAACAACAAATCCCTATCCAAAACATACACTTCTCAAATGCTGTACGCCATATATAGAAATATGCGATTGTTGCAGTAGTAGTGTATAGGTTGTTGCTATCATACCGAGTGTAAAAAACCACTAATAGCGTCCTTGCTTTTTTCTCTATGCTTAAGAGCAAGTCCTATGAGAAAGTTAAATGGGATGTCATTGCTAAATTATAGGCATTCTTTCATAATGTTTTGTTTCCAATGGTATTGATTTTCACATGATAAATTTTAACTTTGTCAAATGAAATGCTATATTTAGCAAAGGATATAGCCATTGTCATTTTTTAGCAATACTATATGTTTTGACAAATGAAAACACAAATGAAGAATTAATTTAAAAAATCCTAAACCTGACTTAAATATTATAATAAAATTTTAGTACTATTTAAAAAAATTTAAGTAATTACTTTTAAACTTTTTAAAATAAACATTTTATAAATTTTATTATTAAGTTTATCATTTCTCGATCTATTCCATTTTCGAAAATCTATTGTTTTAAATTGTGATGTTAGAGATTTTGTAAGTTTCACGTATTTATTTAACTACTGTATGATTTATTTTATTGAATATACATTATATAAGTTGGATTATCTCTTATGATGAATGAATGTTGTTGGATTGTGAAGAGCCATAGACATTAATTAATTATTATGAGTTGATTATTTATTAAATATATGTTCAACTAAACTTGATATCCAAAAACCCAAATAAAACACTATGTATAAAAATAGATAAATAGACTAGATATATGTGGCTCAATCGTAGTCATCCATCAAGTGATAATGTTATAATATAACATAATGGTAGTGAAGGAATATTTGCAAATTATGATAACTTTGTACTATTTATATTCAAAATATGACTATGTTTATAACAAAAATGTATGATGCATTGCACTTGTGAATCAATGGGTTGTTTAGATTTGGTCGATGTTGCTTCACCACATTTAGTGAGACTGAGTTGCAGTGGTCGGAAATGCCTTGTTTTATGTCATTATATATTATAAATATATAATATAAATATAAGAAGTTTTTTTTGTCATTCATATGTTCATTTTTTATTGATTATAGTCATTTATATGTAAATTTTTTATTGATAGATTTCATAATGAATTAATTGGGATCACTAAAAATTTTATTATCAAACATATGAATGATTAAGTAACTATATGAAAGTTTGAACCAACAATATTACATATTTTTTATTTGATCGAATTTTTATTTGAAAAATTATGACATGAAAAATTACATTAAAAAAATTGATCTTTTTAATTTTATTATCTCATATTACAGTATTGTTGATAATTTTATGTATTATACAATATCAGGAGTTTCTTATAATTGAAAAAACCATGAATACTCGATAATTGAAGTTTATATAACACAATATAATTATTTAGACTAAAATAAATTATTTATTATTAATAAAAAATACAATATAATAAAATATATCATAAAAAATATAATAAAAATTATATATTTATTAGTAGAGATCTAATTATGATAACACGAAGAATTAAAAGGCTCAACGAGCACATCGATTTGAAAGGATGAGAATAGAAACTGTGGATCATCATGGATGACGTTGAGTGGATCATTAAACTATATTCGACCGAGTCAAGTTCATCCAAGCCGCCGGTTTGGTTTCCTTTCCTTTCGTTTCGTTTGCTTGGACAAAAAGTCACAAAACACCTTCACTTTAGCTATATAAACCCTAGCATCAACCCCCCACCCCCCAAAAATCAACCTCTCAAATACTACTCTCAATTATCCCTAACATCAATTTCGATTCAGTTCTTTGATCTCAGATCTCTGAACTTCAATGGCGGAGTTGTTTTTGCCCAAGGAATTCGGATACGTGGCGTTGGTGATCGTGCTCTACTGTTTTCTCAATACTTGGATGGCTCTCCAGGTCGGCAGAGCCCGCAAAAAGTATGGCCACTGTTTGGTCCTGTCCGTGTTTTGAATCTTGTCCTTGTTTGTGAAATCGGGATTGATTGAGCGATGTTGTTGGTTGTGCATAGGTATAAGGTGTTTTACCCGGTGCTTTATGCGTTGGAATCCGAGAACAAGGATGCCAAGCTCTTCAACTGCATTCAGGTATTGACATCTGGTCCTTTTGAGATTAGTTAAATTGCGAATTCAATGTGATGATTGAAGCCAATAGATGATGATGATGATGATGATGATGTTTATTTGTGTTTGGATTGCAGAGAGGGCACCAGAACTCGTTGGAGCTGATGCCCATGTTCTTCACTTTGTTGATTCTCGGAGGCTTTAGGCATCCTGTTGCTAGCGCTTCCATCGGCCTCTTCTACATCGTATCCCGCTACTTCTACTTCACCGGCTATGCCTCTGGCGTCCCCGAGAAACGGCTGAGCAACATTGGGTACCTTGCTTGACTCTTATTATAGTTGAGTTGTCATAGTTGAGTTCTCAGTGATTTGCACCCTTAGGTGCACAACTGCAGACAGTGTGTCTTCAGTACCTGAAGTAAAAACTTTGCAGCAGTTTTTCATGTACTACTATTTTGCTTCCCTTTTGCAGGAAATTTGGGTTCCCAGCTCTGTTTGGACTTATGATCTGCACAATTTCGTTGGGTGTCACGCTTCTGGCTGGATAAGTGAGCTACTATTTTCCAGCATCGGACTTATCCGGTCGTCTTCGTCTTACTGGTCAACAAAGGGCTCCTGTTGCTTGTGTTGCCCTGGAACTATTCTCCATGTTTTTACTTGTGTTTACGTATTTGTAGAAGATCAAAAGTGTGATGTACACTCGTACACCAGACAATAGTTTATGTTTGGATGACTGATCTTGTTTCAGATTGAACTTGTCTTGTTGAATTATATGCTACTGTCTGTTATGTCCCACCTATTCATACTTGTTCTTAGTAGCATGCATTATAAGTAACATCGATGGTGACCTCCAACGGTGCAATGCGCTCAGAGATCAAACCTGAACCTTCGTATTCGACTCCTGTAATTTCACATTAACCATCAATATGTCTTTGCCAGCATAGTACATTGGTCGACATTACAAATGTTCTTTATGAAAAAGTGAGAAAGCGTCATCAAAAAATATCGTTCCACAGACATGGAGAAACTAGGGACCAGAGTTACTGATCTATTCAGCCATACAATGAAGTAAAGACATGGAAGTCTACTAATCCAGTGAAATTGTATATAACCGATCCGACTAGGGATAGCAGAAACTAGTCGCATCACAGCTGTCAACTGAAATTGCAATCGAGCACCACCAGGCATGCTTTACAGGAGCAAGGGTTCTTGCAGGGTCTTGTCTTCCCTGTTTGAAATACAAGGCCTGCGGTCCTCTACCATGTCAAGCTAGCCACAAGGCTAAATGACTCAAGTCACTTGCTTCCCCAGCTTCTGCACATCCTCAGGCGAGAGTATTTTGATGTACCAGACATCTTTCACAAATGACCTGCACGATAATTACTCATTAGCATGTTGAACTAAACCCAGCCAGCAATCCATATTCTCGTAGACAAAAGGAAATACAAAGGATGACTTACTCCCATGGATCGTCTCCAAGGAGAAGTACATCATTCTCCCTGTCGACGAATACAAGCTGCCAGCCTGATCTAAGAGGGTCTTCCAATTTACCCTCAACCCTGAACAATCTACCCAGCTCCTCCCGCAGTTCATGGTAACTGCTGAACCGGGAGATGTCCAGTGAGCGCCCAACAGATCCTGATTTATAAACCTATTCAATAACATACAAAAAGAACAGGATGAGCTGAAGGGTATTAAGGGAATGCAGCAAAGTGATGCAGGGCGCTAACCTTGACAAATATTGGGCTGTTGGTTTGTAGGCCGACTTGCACAGGTCCTGGTGAATCGTGAGAGCTCTGCATGTAACTATACAAGGAGCTCTGGAATCCAGAAGCTGGTGATGGTACTGAGCTCACATTGCCATCCACCATTGGACCTTGATAATCTGTGGGCATCGTCACAGGTAACATCAGACCAGAAGAATCGATGTTGTTTCCATAAACATTGTGATTCTGGACATTAACGTTACAATTAGCCAGCTCCACAGGCACATCTTTCCCCGGGTATGGTAGAACTGACGCAGATTCATCAAGAGTACTGATGGATGAATATGAGCCCAACGACATGAATGGCTGAGAGCTCCCACTCAGAAGAGTCTGATTCACCGCAGATAAGTTGGACAGGTTACTGATCTGTTCTTGTCGAATCGCACTCATTATGTTTTGTGGAGGGGAATGAACCGCTGAGGGCTCTGCCTTTTCATTAGTTTCAGAGAATGTTGGTTGTGCATCATACCGCTGCCTCTGTTGAAGGACATCATTTTGAATCTGGAAGACCTCTTGAGGTTGTTTATAGTACTCTTGCTGCAAGGTTCGGCGCATCAGATCCTCTTTTAAAAATGGAGATTGGCCTTGCACCATATCTTGAGGCATTTGTTGTTGACCCAAGTGCTGCTGCGAAGTTGGGAATTGGTTTCCTGACTGCAGAAGATACTGAGGAGGCTGCTGAAACTGCATAAATTGGGGGCTAAGAGGATCTCCATTTCTTAAACTTTGCAACCGTGGCGATAACATGGCTTGATATTGCTGATTTTGATTGCCGACAGCCAGTAAAGGATCTACTCTTGGCTGCATCCATGGCAACATTCCCAAGGACTGAAAGCCCAAAGAGTTGAGACCTTGTTCCCCTGATTCTCTCAACCACATCAAGCCATTAGCAGGGTCATCCAGATTGCCTGAAATCAGCGATGCATACACAGAAGTTTTATGGCAGAAAGTACAGCTCTCTATAGTCCATACTATAGCTACCTACCTTGTGCATTTACATGGATGCACAAATGGCAAGGACTACATAGATAATAAGGAAATCTAATACATAAGAGGAGTCCTGTCGGATGGCTTTGACCATGATCTATGTTTGAGCATGCACGCATCTCGTAGACCAATGAACTTAAACTCATGCACATTTGTGTATATAATTTACTCATACAATAGAGTTATGTGTTCTGGTGCCCAGGCCACAACGCCAAACCTAATCGACTCAATTAAATCACAAAGCACATAAGTTTTTTTTTGAATATCTTCAAGAAAGCAAGAATTCCTGTGCAACGATCATACATACTTATTATCCCTTGGCCTAGTCCCAGATTTCCGCAATCTATGTACAGAAACAAAGATCACAAAAGAAGAACAAAAAGATGGGCAACAATGACCTTGAAAAGATGGACCTCCAGCATGCCAAGGTCGTTTGAGCCTGAGTGGGAAGAGAGATGGGTACATTGGAAAGGTTGTGAGAGGCTCAATTTCCCAGAGTGATACCCGTGGCTGCCTCTGTCCTGCAGTAGACTCGTCCCAGCCGACCTGAATGTCACAGGGGAATCATATAATGAATAGTCCTAGATGAGGCAACATATTACGACATACAGAATATCAAACGGGTTAAATGTGTCATTATTGAATGGAAAACAAAATTCATAGAACAAAAATGTCAACACTCAACATTCTCAAGAACATAATCAGCCCTCGACAAGTGACCTACAGAGATACCAAAAGCACAATAACCTACTACTACAACAGATGCTCATTAGAAATGAGACAACTAACCTTCACAGATCTCCAATGCGAATTTGGCCAACGAGCAGGATCCAGGTCTCCTATTCCGGTGATTGTACCCATATATCTGGAAACAGTTACCATTTAACCAATTAGGAAACAGATAATTTGAGCCTTAAACCATATAAATGCAAGGTGTGCTTTACTCGAATCCATCTAAATAAGTATTATAAGCTACTTCCCACAACAGAACCTAGATTTGCAGAGAAAATAGCCCTAATCAAGCAACATTTCTGCAAAGTTGGGGATTACAAAAAGCCGTTTCAGGACAGGAGCAACAAAAAGAAGCAAAATGCACCCATCCTTCTGCAATTGGCAGAGGGAACCAGAATAGCAAATAAGCAGCACAACAGAGAAATACAAAAGTTACCACGAAAATAGAGCAAACAGCTAAAAGACCAAAGGAGAAAAATCATATGCCCACAAAGCCACTAAAACAAGGCACGATGTATATTTCAGCAGCCTTGTCACCATGGTTCAAGCCAATACCTAATATCATTAGCTAGAGAGAGTAATATCACATTAGGACAATCTAATATCACACTTAACGTAAAGATACGAGAACAGGAAACATCTTGAGAAATTACATAGCCATGAGTCTCGTTACATGATAAAATTAGAACAATATGTTACCTCCTAACACTTGACTCTTCTGTCTCAAACAGCATCCGAAAGCGCATCCCAACAGTCATACGAGTATGGTACACAGCCTTGGCATACTTTGAAAGAGGTATGACAAATTCAGAAGGACTAGCCCTGCACATATCAGAAGCTCGTGACAAAAAAAAAAAGGACAATCACAGATGAAACACAAAAAGGAACCCCTCAAAAAAAAAAACAATCGCAAAAAAAAAAAAAAAAAAAAAAAAAAAAAAAAAAAGGGTTTTTTTTAAAAAAAAAAAAAACCAACCTCGGGTTATAAAAGACAGTGAAGCAACTATTAGTTGCATGAGCATGAGCCGCTGCAGCCAGGAGTCCAATGTGCATGCTGTCGCTTGATAAAACAGATGATGGCATCACATTTTGTGGTCGAGTTGCACGGCGAATTCCAAGGAGGAGCTGATTCTTTTCATTCCTATGTTTGACAGGAGTAAGTCTCTTGACGCCCTATTAAAATAGCAAAAAGGTGTGAAGGAAACTGATAAAGACTATATTTACCAAATAAATAGAACAGAATCTCCAGCGACCAGTCTTTTAGCGCTGACAAATACACTCCAGCCAGTAGTGAGAAGATGCCTTTTTGGCTGTCCTGCATAATATGAAGGGAATAACATCAGTACAAACAAGGTCATATGAATTTCGACATCAACATCACCAATTGGAGTCCCATGACACACTGTCATTCGAATCAACTAATGATGTGGACACACAACTAACTATAAAAGGAGGGCTCTCGAAAGATGGACGAAGTCGCAATTACACAATAATTACTACACAAAAGGAGGATTGCTGAAAGATGGATGTAGTTGAAACAAAACTATAATTGCAGCAAATAAGGGGGCTTCTCATAACTCAAAAACACAACACAGTAGAACTACATCAGGGCAAACCTAAACAAAGAACTAAACTGACAGTTTGCCAACCACGACAAGCCATCAGCACACGACATATATCCTTTACATTGAGTGGGCTCCCGATCAAACTAAATCAATGCCCTATAGCCCTAAGTTACACACGCCTGATACGATACAACCAAAGTTGTTTGTGCATGCTGGTACGCAGGAAAAAGGTCTAAAACAAGCACAAAATCTTAATGGCAAACCGATTTGGCACCAACTTCAATTCCATTAGTTTTGTCCCTAAAAAATTCAGTTCAATGTCACAAATTGATATAATCCTGGAATAAAAACTTGATTGGTCACAATCAACCTAACAGATGTAGAAACATTATCAACTCAGTTGTCATAAAATGTGGTAGCACTTTCACAAGATCGTGAAGCTTCATTGCCATCAAATACATTCAGTTTAGAATACCAACCAATACTGCTCAAAATTATTCTAGTCCATTCCTTTGAAGTCACAAATCTTCTCCATTCGAGAATGCTTCCACTTTCCTATTCTATTTCGCCAAGGAACACCAGATATAGCTATATGTGGGCCCATAATGATAAACGCCCTTCCCAAAATAGAGAGAGGCTTAAGAATCAATCTTCACTGGCAATGCAGGAAACAAGATGGAAAGAGCTCACACCTCTAAAGATATGCCTAAACTTCCACTCAACATCGTGGAGATCTCTTGCAACGAGTTCCTGACAAGGCGGTTGCTGAGTATAGTCCTGTAAAGAGAAGTCTAATACCATCATATATCAAGTTAAAGTCATATCAAATAAATCAAAATGGAAGAGGAGACACTTGCCAGTGGCGGGGAAAATTTTTTAGCAGCACGACGAGGAACAGAAAACCCTCCATGTGTGCTTGTGTCACTGGCCGTCAGCGTTTTACAGAAATAATTGTTTGGTTGTCTGCTTGGAATTCCAAATTCCACTGGAAGATACATATCTTTTTGCTCTTGCTGCATGTGGAAGATACATATATGAGAAAGACAAAGATATCTAGAAAGAAGGCTCCAAAGCAGGTTCAGGATCGATAACATTAATAACAATGTGGGAATACCGGGGTAAGAGGCTGCAAAGTCATTTGTGCATAGACCTCGTCCGTTTCAACATCTGACTGAAATGCCAAAAATAATAATAATCATGATCATCATGATATAATAATTTATCATCGGAGTAGAATAAAAGCTGAAAAGTATTTGGACAAGGAGCAAGAGCTAACATGCATTGTGACATTGTGAAGTTGGCAAATCAACTGAGGAGGCAAGTTTGGATAATTGGGAATCTGACCATCGACATCCTTATTGGTTGTAGCAGCAACCTGCGATCACTCAGACAATGTCATCAACTGGCGAACATTACCTTGGAAACAATAGCTTAAGCGACAAAATTTCTTTCATTATATTAAACCTGCTCACTGTGGCCTTGAGGAAAATAAACCACCTTGCTCCCAGCCATTGGAAGGCACACCAAGGGACCGGCGCAAGCATGCCATAATTCAGAGTTCAAGCACTTCTTGTCCTCTCCTAGTAAGCAAACAACACCGGTTTTATCAACAATTTCAAACAGATGGGAACTAAGATCACACATTAAAAAAAGATCATATGACAGGAACCGAATCTGCAAACAGGAATCATCAAATATTCCGATAGCATATAAATCAACAAAACAGAAATGTGAAACCATAAATCGATCACAGTAACAAACAAATTGAAAGAATTTAAGCTTGAAATGAAAAGGGAAGGTGAAACTTTAAAGGTACCTTCGTGAGCTTGCTGACCCAATCCTGATGTTGAGAGCTTCATATCACAACTTTATACTCCTTTATTCTCCTCAAAAGCTCAAAAATCTTGAAAATCCCTCACTGGCTCAAATAATACCCAACTCAAATCCCAATTCCAACATGCCAAATCCCTTTGCTTCCCTCAAAATTCCACTTCCTCTTAATCACCGACACCACATTACTTCTCTTCATCGATCCTCACGAAAACCCTAACCAACCCATCAGAACCTAAACCCAAACACAACTCCCAAACCACATTAAACCCTGAACAAAATATTAACCAAAACCCATTTCAATTCACCATCCAAAAACACCAAATGTCACAACCCATCTAAGAAAAATCACACCTTTTTCTATTGGGCACCTGAAAAAGGTCCCAAAAAAATCGAATTGAAACCACCCCAGAACCTATTCTGATCCCAAGACTACTAAACAAAACAAAGCGATGCCAAAAAAAGGATTCTTTATAGTTCCTCACCAATCGAAGCTGCTAAAACCTCTACCAAAAAATCACACACATGGGCAACTGAAACAAAACGTCCTATCGAAACAGAACACAGAAAAGGGGTGGCACAGTAGATAGATAGATGAAGAAGAAGAGGGCTGCGTCACTGACAGGTTCTCCATCAACCACCGACCATTGCAAGACCTGATTGCAGTTGAGAGAGAAAGAAAGCAGAGAGGGATGAGAGAGGAAGGGTGTGTTTCTTTTGCTTTGATGACAAAGGTTGATGTTTGTGTAAAGGTTAAATCTTGGCCGTTGAAAGGACCGTACTGGGAGAAGGGTGACCGTTGGATGATGGAATGGAGAGAGGGAGGATTGACAGGAGGCATGTGCTCTCTCCCATCCTTCTCTGGTCCTTGTCAGAGATGGAGCCAAGTACGGATTTTCTCCCTTTTTTTTCTTTTTTCCCCTTTTCATTTCGTAGAATCAGAAAGGAAAAAGGAAACCTGTGTTGAGGTTCTTATTGGCAAATCTGGGTAAAAAGGAAATCATATCATATTTTTTAAACGTAAAATATTTAATTTTTTTGTGAATAGTTTGATTTTTTTTAATTATATTTTGTAAAATAAAAGTTTTAAATTTTATATAGTAATTTAATTTTGAATTTTAAATCTTATTTTTTCTTAAATTTTAAATTGATTTAGATCTAATATCAATATCCATGTAAAATTTCATCTCACCTATCATCGATTTTGTGTTAACATTTCAGACATGTAAAATTCTTGCATGTTATATGTTGGTTGAAAATTGAAAAATTAACTGAATCACTTTTATCTTAATATTTTATCTGTAATCATATTTATGTTTCTTCACCTTCTACACAATAATCGTTCAAAACTATATTTTTCTCTTAATGTCAACAAAACTTATCAAGAGATCAAAAAATTGATCGAAGAAAGCAATCATTGTGTTGAAAATCTGAACATGTTGGTCTCTTCTATTGAACTACTCCTTAATCAAATAATAGGTCCTCAATGCAGGGTTTAGAGAGGGTTGACGAATATGAGTAGTTAGTTTATGGATTTTTTTTGTAAGAATTAATTTTGTTAAGATGAGAATAGATTTGAAATTTAAAATCAATTTATGATATGAAATTAAAATTTTTTATTTCATAAAATATATTTTAAAAATCAAACAATTTATAAAAAAAATTGAATATTTTATCCATCTTAAATGATTAATGGATTTCTTTCTCCAGATATGTTTGTTCTCAAGTCTAATCATGAGAGATGGTTGGATTCGCTGGGGAAATGCCCTTCCTTTTCATGTTACTCTCTGCACTTTGACTCGTTTCATTGACCCCTGTCAGATTTGGTCCCCATTGATTTTTTTTTTTACCAAAACCTGATGATATGTATAGAATCGTCCTTCAATTACCAATAAATAAAACTAATCCCCCAAACAAATGGTGATAGGTGAATGCATCAAGTGCTGCGTGCGTGGTTCTTTTCTTTCATATTCAATCTCACATCACCAACAAATCTCTCAGTTGATTTCTTGATTTTTATTTTTTTTTAATGAACTGATATTGTTAAAGAACAAATTGTGTGTTGGGGGCATTCATTGCTGGTCAAAAAAAAAAAAAAGGATCAGAGAATCTGTGGTCCTGATTTTGTGGAGCAGGCTTGCAATATTTTATACGGTAAAAAGAGTCTGTTTTGGAACAAATTTAATCCACACTATGCTCAAACCCAGAAAGATCACAATTATCTACCCATTACATCCAAATCTAATGCAACATGCGCAACACTGGAAAATCAAAGAACTCGATAACTCTCTATATAAGATCGACGAAGGACGCAACAAGAATTGCCGTCGGAGCAACACAAGCGAGAAGCGTGGAGCAATTTTTCCAGGGTAACAACGTTTTGTGTTGTGATGTCCCTTCAAATAAACTCACACGATCGCTGATGCACTATAAAGCTGATTGCATAAAAAGGAGATACCAACCATATCACATTGCACTCATACCATTAAATGACTAATTTGCTGTCTACTTCAAACAATCTTATCCTATCCTTCAAATTTATATTATATCACGACTAAGTTAATCAACAGATCAAAACAGACGACAAGCGACAAAGTTCATCGCTTTCTTCTCTATGTCCCCGTGCACCAAAGAAGAAGAATCCTACTTTAATTAGCACAAACAAGGCCATGATTTAAGGAAACAAAACACATACAAATCCACAAATCCCATCACAGATCACTACTAGTATTTGCTTTGCGTCCACATAACCAACAGAAAGGACATCACAAAAGAAACTGAGAGACAGAGAGAGGGGGGACTCTTGTTTTCTTCTACCGACTTCACAATTTTTTTTTTTTATTTTTTTTTTACTAAATCTGAATTCAAACTGGATTGAGTCATAACTCATGAAAAAGATTAAACCGAGCAATCGAATGACTCAAGCTTGAGCTTGTATAAAAGCAATCGAATGCCATCTGACTCAGGGCAATAGGACCAATAATAAAGCCAGTCTTTGTAGACCAGAAAGCTACTGCATTTCCACCTGGGCAGCAAAAAGGCAGAGGAAGTTCCACATACTTTTCTCGTATGTAACAAGCACCATCAGTAGCCTTCACTGTTCTTCATTTTAGAACTTCATGAAAAGATTCACTTTCGAAGCATCATGATACAACTAAGCATGTCTAGTTTTGCCGATGATGATTAATCGATTTGAATCATTGCTGATTATGAGTTCGGTCAGCAGCGAACCTCGGACACGAAAAGAACAACTACTAACAGGGAATCAGATGTGAAGCAAGATCCGTCAAAGAACTACAAAAGCATCAGCGTCACCAGCAACGCGCCCTCTTACTCCTTACACGAACAAAACAAGGGGAAACGTTTTATGATATGATCAACATGTGAAATCCATGGACACCCACTGCTGCAGCAAAAGAATCCGAGAACAAGCAGCAGCTGTGGATCTGAAAGCAGACATGTGAAGACTCGACATATCGTGCTCGGGAAAAGAAGATCAAATATACAGATTGTGCAGATTCTCTAACAGTGACGCTAATAAGAGCAAAGATGGCACAGAACAAAGTAGTTAATGTAATAAATATAAGAAGATGTATACGAACTAAATCAGATTATACGAATGTGCTAAACTACATGCACACTTTTGCTGCAGCAAATAAAAGATCCAAAGAGTGCCCGATGATCGAGAGAAAAATGGGATCCACATTGATTTTCAAGCTTCCCTCTTGCCTATCATATTCCACACATAAGTAAAATGACAGCAGTAAATACTTATTGTTCCTTGTAAACATCGTTGTACCGATCCCTACACAACACCTTGAACTGGGACCTGTGAAACTGCACACGGTCGATTTTATGTTCCCGCGATAAGCCCAACAGCGACTACTGACTTGCTTTTATGTAGGTGATACTTTGCCATGGGCTCTGAATGTTCCCAGCACCTAACCACAGCTCAGAGCATCTGCTATCCTGCGAACCGGTGAACATCATATCACAGATACATACAAGCTAGTTTTAGAAAAAGTAATAATAATAATAATAATAAAACATATAGGATTTATAAAACAAAAATGGCAAAGCTGGACTACAATATCGAGTAATAGAGTCAGATCATAGAACCGGATTAATATTTATAGAAACAGATCATGATTTTGAGTGTCTTTCCCATTTGACACCACAGAATGCTGAAACCAAAGAAGCCCATACCAAATAAAAGAGCCAGCTTGGAATTTTAGTGACTGTTCTGGTTCAAAAGAAAGCCAACATCGAGTACCCAGTTCAAACAGTCTACTGGGGATTACTGGAGTAACTACAATGAGTTCCCCACCAGAAACTAGCAGGAAAAATCATGACCCCACAAGAAATACAAGCTAGCTGCTCCTCCAACTGCATCATAATCATGTTTTGATATCATAAGATGTAGTGAACATCAATAATCTAACAAATAAATGGTCAAAAAAAAAAAAAACTAACAAATAAGTATAACTTAATGCAAACAAGAACAAATAATTCAATCCACGCTACCACCTCTGACAACTGCTAACCAGGATGCCATAGCAAGTAGAGCACATTCAAGGCAAACCAAAAGTGATCTTAGCTTATAGCACCATTCCCAACCCTTGTTTGAAAACTTCTTCGGGCCGGGCGATCTCGTCTCTTTGAGTAACAAGAATTCCATTCCCCACCATCCTGAGCATAATAATCCATGGGGTACTCAATCCCATTTTCCAGTGCATCTTTCTTAGCACCATCATCACAAGCACAACATTCTCCATTCCCTTCCCGCACATATCACTTGCGCTTTTCTTCTCCCACCAACCAGGTATCAAGCCAAGAATGAAAAAAAAAACTTTTTCATTCAGATCGGAATGAACCATTCCAATCATGTGACAAAAATGAAAAAAAAATAAAAAATACTATTTGAAAGGAATCACGTTCCCATCCGTACTCGTCCAATCCTCGGCCTCAAAGGAATCCAACAGGGGTTTCCCATAAGATTCACCCCAATCAACAGAGAGCCTAGGACAGGCTATCTGTATCCAGGCATCAATAGAATCCTCAAACAAGGCAATCCGAGCAGGGGACATCTCGGACATCAAAACGACAGTCCACGCCAACCGCTTCTCGCTCATCTTCTTCTCCAACCTATCGAGAATCCTAGGATTCCCTTGCCTCCTCAACGTCCCCAACACCACACCCCAATTCTTCGCCTCCCTGGCCCTCTCGATCGCCTTCCTCCTCGAATCCTTCATCCCCACATGATCATACTCCTCCAAGAACATCTTCCCCAAATAGGGATCATACCTATACGCCCTGACCCCGGGATTGGTGATCATAAACGCCTCCAAATGAAACCTCCCGTCTGCCACAAACACGAGCACCACGTCCCTCAAATCGACCCCATCGAAATCCCCCTTTAACTAGGAGCCGTGCACCCAAGCACCTCACCAGCAGACAAGGGCTTCGCCCGTGGAACCAAAACCCTAAACCCTACCCTCTCCAATTCCGCCTTGGCAGCCCTAATCGCGCCCCCGAACTGAATCGTCCCCGCCAAAACAACATTCCTAGTCAAACACGTCCCGATCATCCTTCCAACATCGATCCTGATCTCAAAAAAACACATACAGACACGGCACAATCGTCGTATCCACAGTCACTAGACAGCTGTGGCCGTAGTGGATCAAGAGGTCCGCGTCGAGGGCGGAGGCGGAGAGGTCGCAGCAGGCGCCGTAGGTGACGTCGCCGAGGACGAAGCAGTGGGAGGCGCCAGCGAAGGAGAAGAAGATGTCGGAGAGGTGGAGGGAGTACATGAGGAGTCCTTCGGGGAATTGGAGGGCGATGCTGGCGGCGAGGATCCTGTGCACGCATTTGTGCACTTCGAAGTTGTAGTTTGATGGGAGAAGAGCGAAAGATGGAGTCGGGGATTTGGTTGCGGATGAAGCGTTTTGGGGGTGGTTTGGCGGTGGCGGCGGCGGCGGCGCAAGGCGGTGGGGGTTGGTGGTGGAGGATGAGTTGCAATTCGGTGCTCTCCTCCGCCATGTTACCGTCTCTATTGGCTTTTGTTTTTGATGATGAGGATTGGGAATTTATAAGTTCGATTGTGTTTGAGGTCGACAAAAATACACAACCCAACTTTAAATGTCTTCTACTAATAATTCATTCGTGTTTTAGAATAAAATCAATAATTTAATTGTGAAAAGATAATCGACCAACAAATCCTTTTCTTGGTTGGGTTGAAGATGAGTCTAGCTTGTGAGTGAAGATCCTTTGTGATGCCATGGAATATGGCAACATGTTGGACACAGATGGAGCAGGGTTTCCAATGCTTGAACAGTTGTGATTAATTGTAGTGGAAGGCCATCACATCGTTTGTTGATGAGATGAAAAGAAAGAAACATCACTTCTTTGAAGTGATATGATTGCAGCAGGTTTGTTCAAGAGAATTGCTTGCGAGCTCACCCTGGCATTGTTTGCAGACAGGCATAGGATGATATTAGAAGCAAAACCAGAAGCTGGTTGATTCAAGGGACTCCACTTGAACGCACACTGGATCCACACATCATCAATTCATCACATGGAGAGTTCCCACCGAGAGTAGAGTAGCTGAAAGAGAGTGTTTCTACCAATACTAAAGAACAAAAAGGGTTCGATCTTGTCAGTCAATAAGAGCAACTTCATCAGAGGCTCAACTACCAACACCATACAACTTCCACGCTTCATCTTAAGTTGAGAGTTCAAACTCCTGGTTGGCCAGGAAAAAAAGAGATATGAAACCATCAGGCAAGGGCCATGGGCTTTCTCTCAGGGTTCGGCATGAGTTTTCCTCTGACGACAACCAAGGGGTTGGAAATTAATCCAAGAAACCTCCCGCCACTCCACCAGCAGTGGACATCACACATCTGATTCCATTAAATCTGATACCTTGAATCTAGGAGTAGCGATCCGAAAGCAATGTTGGCAGCGAACCCTGCTTGGAGGTTCCAAGACTTGATAGATTGAATCAGGAACGCCATCCAGCTTTCAGATTCAGCAGAGCTCATGGACAACAAAACGAAACACAACAAATATCCTTCAACCAAGTGAGTCCGTGCGAAGGGCTCAAAGGTTCCAACCTGGAGCCGATCAAGTAAACAATCAAGTCAAGATTCAACCATGGCAGGTAAAGGCCGATATGATGCAAACAAGGGCAACTCCGCCAGCAAATTTTCAAAAATCCATTGAAAGCATGCAAGCAACACACAAGATTCAGCCTAATTTTGATACTCAATCAGAGATCAGCGAAGTGAAGCTCGTGCCCCACTCACACTGTGGCACCCACCCACCAGAGCAAGAGACAAAAATAAACCAATATGTGAAGATTTGTCAAGAAACAAGTAACATTCCTGAGCGTCACCGTAAGTGTGAACTTTATGGCAGAGCTCGTTCCGTGATATTGCATCACAATGAGTGCAGATATGAGCAATCCTGCTTACCATTTCATTCGTCATATGAGTTGGACGAACATTGCCATCTCAAATAGTTTTCCCAGAATCTAGCCCCCATAAGATTGAGTTGTCGGCTCTGAGTTAGATTCCTCAGATTATGAACGAAACTGAGACATGTAGAAGTTTGAGTGATGCAAACAGGTATACTTATTATCTATTGTCAATTCCATGTCATTTTCAATTCCATGTCATGTTAAAATGGCATCAACTAGTTGTATAAGCACAGCAAGCATAAAAACATAACACATAGATTTCATAGCCAACAGCTTGATACAAGCGCACAGACACTAGTCGATCCCCGACTCACACCGATTCCTTGACCGGATCGTCAGCCTTTGCAGCCTCAACGGCCACCGGACTAGCAGGAACCACAACATAACCATTCGACGTCTTCTTCGGATTAAACACATCATCATCACTATCAACAACCACTCCTCCCAAACCATGATAATTACCGCCTACATCACCACCATCACCACCACCACCACGGCATCCGTTATCAACCAACGACCACACGAAGTACATGATCCCGGCGGCGATCACTCCACACGCCGCGCCGAACAACAGCGACACCACAATCCCTTCGATATCACGGATGATCGGCCAACCGGGACGGCGGATGATCACGTCCTCATTGAAGCTAGGGTCTGTGAAGTACTCGGATGCGCGGATCCGATGATCGGATTCTGATTCAAGGAGCTCGGGGGATCGGATTGCGATGGGATGATGAAATTCGCGGATCTGGGCGACGAAGGAGAAGCGGCGGTGGAGGGGAAGTGAGGAGGAGATGGAGTAGGTGGAGATGAGGAGGGTGTTGCACGGGTGAAATGGGCGGCCGGGCCGGGCGTCGACGGAGGCGGCGAGGGAAGCGAGGAGGAGGAGAGGGAGGAGAGAGGTGGTGGAGGTGGTCGTTGCGGCCATTGGCGATGGATGATGATGGAATGGAAAGATCTGGAAGACTAGAATGGAATGTAAGATTCTGTCGGAGGAGAGAGAGAGATTGGGGGATACTTTACTGTGATGAGAGAGAGAGAGGACGTGGCTTTGTCCAATCAACGATTTTCATTTTTTCGGGTGTGAAAAAGATTTCTACTGTAACGTTTGCCCGTATCAAGATGACACATACATGTACGGAGACATGGATACAGACATAGACATACATATATGCACATATAAATACAATGATCAGGGAAGTGTTTCTGGGATAATATCCCGATTGTAACAATCAAGCAAGCAATGCGATGTGACGTGATCGATTTAGTCGGCGATACCAACATTGACAATGATAGTGATGCCGGTACTTGTGTATTGGTGACGGCAGATGGTAGTATCAGTAATTCGGATCCTCTGCAGGTGGGACCAAGCACATATGCAGTTTACAAATCTAGTTTAACAATTCATTTATTTAGTATTTTTTTTATGAGATTATTTTTATTAAATTTTTTTTTTTAGGATTGATATTTTTTTTTGAATTTTTTTTAAAACTTTTCTAAAAAAAACAAAACAAAAATAAAAATAAAAATCCTGGAGTGTTGCTGTGCTTCGACGGTGAAGGTGGTTCGTTAGCGATCATCAGTGCTGCTAGTTGGTGCTAGCAGTTTCAATTGCAGTCTATTGTGCACCCTGGTGGTTGTAGCAATGCTGGGCTTTATGACAACGGTAGGGATCGTGCAGCTGTGGTGGTGGTGGTGATGATTATGTTCAAATGGCCGTGAATAAGAAGTTTGATGCTGTCACAAGTAACATAACAGTTGCTTGAGCAGCTCGCTCTACAACAAACTCCAGAGCTAACAGTTGCTTGAGCTATGGTTGCCAGATGGCCATGGTTGCTTGAGCCAACAGTTCAAACACCACATACAAATCACGACAACGGATCATCTTATAAACAAATTCATTTAATACTACATCTGTTGTCGAATCAACACAAATTGGGTAACAAACCTACCGTTCTCGGAGAATACCATCAAAGAAACAGGAATAACCACAAAATCTTCATTCACCAGGAGAAGGGATACAAGCAGGCATGCAGGATGGAAACTGATTAATCGGTAAGAAGCATCTAAGCTCATCATAGAAATAAAAGCCAATACCATAATTTTTTAATACACCAGAATCTGAAACAGTTTATTCACTTCGTCTAATGGTTTGAGTGACCAAAATTCTCAGATGCACATAGAATACTTGCCTAATAAACTACAACAGAGCCTACCACGCGGAAACAACAAAGATAAGTCACCACCAATCTTCAATAAGGCCAAATAATGTGGCCATGAAAAGGTTAAACAAGAAGACCTTTCACAAACAATAATTCGGATGACCACATCGCATGTTGGCCTTTCCATTTTACCTCCTTGCTTCCACAAGAAAGGGTAGGGTAGGGCGCTGACTATTATATTCATCTGTAACAGCTAACCATATGAAACTGATCCCACCCCAGGATGATACCGATGCCGCTGCAGTTTGTTGTAGAGTGATCCCTTAACTTTAACAGGATAGCCAATTAGCTTGAACTCTTCATGTTTCGGAAGTTCGCCTTCAGGGAAGTAAATTTTTTCTTACACTGATTCACAGACTTTCCAGGGACGGCAGCTGCAACACGCTCCCAACGCTGAGCAACTTCCTTTGGGAATGTTTTCAAGGCCTGAATAAGAGCTCTCTCTTGGACTGCAGACCATATATCCTGGTCTGAACCGGAAGAGGTAGGATTTGCAGTGCTCGTACCAACAGGGACCTGATCGCTTGGAGTGCTTGAAGGCGGAGTTGCATCAACTGCCTTGGCTTCACTATTATTAACACCGGAAACCCCTTCAATTTCCTCTCTGGTGGAAAGTGGGGAAGCGATGGAGGCTGCTGGTTTCCTTTTCTCAAGGAACGAATCAAACGCCTTGGAAGAATCTGGCTTCTGGAGAAGAACCGTCTTTGTTGCTTTCAGAATCTCTTCGACAGATCGCCCTGTACCAATATACTCAGAGATGACTTCCCACCTCCTCGAAGTCCCTTTCGGATACTTCAGCATTCCTTTTCTAAGGAGTTCAATCTCTTCTTTTTCCCATAGCTTCTCTTTCTTCGCGTAACTACTTGGCTGGACATTTCCATTGGAATTCGAATAGCCATTTTGCTGAGGTGTCTTCTCCTCAGCTCCCTTATCAGCTTCTGTGTTGCCCTGATCTCCAAGTGCAGCTCTGAAAAGCTTTACTTGTACCGCCCGCTCCTTACCATCGATGCTGTCACAAAGATTTTTAAGCTTCTCAAACTCGAGTGACATACAAAGACTTTCTACATCGTTCTCTGATATGCTAAATGACACATTTGAGACCAGTGGCGCAGCGAGTGCTCGAAGACGGGTTCGCTCCTTCCGCAAGAATTTTTTCCCCTTCTCCTTTAGCTTCTTCTGCTGCAGTGCCAATTCAGCAGCCTTTTTATCTTCCTCTTCTTTGCGAATCCTCTCTTCCTCCGCAGCCTTGGCAGCTTCCTCCTCCTTCATCTTCTTCATTAGATATTTAGCCTCCTTTCTTCGTTGCTTTTCAGCCTTCTCTTCCTCTTTTCTCTTGAGAATTCTGGGATCTCTTTTATATGCATTGTCAATAAGAGTGCGCAGACGATTATACTCTTCCTTCCTGGCTTTTTCAGTCAACTTTGCATTCTGCCTTTCCATCCATCTCTTATGGTCACGAGAATCAGCTTGCTCCAGATCAAACTCATCTGCATGTGGGAACTCCCTCCAGCTTTTAAAACTATACCAGAAATCATAGAATTTATCAACCTCCTTCATTGGAGTTTTTTCATCTCCCAGGAGTGGGATAGGTTGGGTAACAGACCACCGGCCATTCCTCATGAAAGCAGGGCCAAACACTTTGTAGAAATCCTCAGGAGCACAATCTGAAGGAATTTCATCATCAAACTCGTCAGTTGAGTCATACATTCTTCTGCTCTGAGGATCACTTAACACTTTATAAGCTTCTTGTATCGCCTTGAAATGTGTGTCAAATTCTACTTTCTTTGCTTCTTTTGCTTCTTCGGTTTCTAGCTCAAGAAGAATTGCAGCTTGCTTGTCAGGATGAAACTTCAGACAAGTGTCCTTGTAACTTCTCCGTATCTGTTCCTCAGTCGCAAGATACCTCAAATGTGCCAAACCCAGCAATGCGTAATGGTCTTGTTGATTGTCTTCAGTCCCAGGCTTCTTACGTTTACTGCTGTAAGATTCATATGATGGCATGTAACTTCGTTCCTGACCATTAGGGACATCCTGTTCATCGCTTTCAGAAGAAGAATCTCCCTTTTCACCAAAACCGGAGAGTCTAAGAGCAGCAGAGTGAAAAGAATAACCAGCAGGCTCAAAGTTTTGTGCTTTGACTGGGTAGGAGTTGGAGGATACATATACTGGCTTCCCGTCTCCTAGTTCCGGGGCATAAGAAATGAGCCTAACACTCGGAAGAGGAATCATGATCTCTGAGTCGCAGTTGATCAACAAGCGCAGGAAACAGGACGCTGATATTGGACACTTCTTCAAGTTCCAAATCTAGAATTTACACAAAATAAAAGAGTGAGCTTAAAAATAATTGTCAAGGTTTAACAAACAGAACTGCAAACTGCACTACAAGTATAAAATCAAGCAAGTATCATCTCATGAAAATAATTGTCAAGGTGTAAGTGCAACAAATAGAATTGCACTAAATTACCATGATGCCACTGATACATTCCATGTCTACAATCAGGTAGATATGTGCATAGTGTTGTGAGATAAAAGCAACGGATGTGCACAAACAATTGCACTACATGCCTACAATCAAGCAAGCATCGTCTCATAAAAAACATGCAAAAGCACAACCTTCTACGCACAATTCCTTAAAAGCGACTATTGGACTTTAAAAAGCATAGGCTTCGGGCAATTTGGCATGCTACAAGTTACATCAAATACTATTGCGACAAGATTTCACCAGCAGGAGCAGTTTCAAGACTAGTTCTCGGTCATAGAGTTATCCTTCAGCAATATAACCTGTTTGATATCAAAATTGAGTTATCCCGCGATTCCATGAGCTAAACGGGGAATCAGCCTCAACTCCATGAATATAACCTGTTTGATATCAAAACCATAACCAATAAACCGATATCCTATCCACCGCAAGCACGATTAACACATAGAAAACACGTCTCCAAGAGAATATTTGATCCAAAGCAAAGAAAAGAACATAATAAAGGAGTAACTCATATTCGAAATCGAAGACACCGAATAATCCGAACAACTCAAATCTAAGCACGCACAAAGCCGCCAATCGGAGAGGTTACACGAGAACAGCAATTCAATTCCAAAGATGACGATAACGATTTCGACACGGATACGTAAATTCGAAGTGCAGATGAGTTGAAATCGGATTCGATTCGAGCAGCTTACCTTATTCGTTGTTCTGCGAATTCTATGTTCGATTTGAGTCGTCAATGTTCGAATTCGATCGAGCTAGAATCGGAGGAGGGGACGGCGAAACCTGGGAATATGGCGACTAATAGGGGAAGGAGGAAAGACGTCTAGGGTTTTGGTTGATGCCCGTGGGTAATTATACTCAACAAACCACCGACTATTGCACGAGGAATAGAGGACATTAGATTCTGTGGTAGTAATTGTTTGCTTTATTTATGAATTTGGATATTGCATGATTATATTATTAGATTTAAAGAAAATAAAAAATAAATTTTACATCAATTAATCATATATATATATATATATATATATATATAATGAGAATTTAATTTAAGGATTGAACTTTTAATTCAATAATTTAATTACATATATATGTGAACTGTGTAGATAAATTGTTTCTATGAAAGAATGAAAGAATTTCGTAATATGAGATAAATATATGAAATGTTGATAAGTCAATATGGTCACAACAATCATTTTGATGTGGTTATTGTAGAAAATTTGGTGTTGAATTCCTGGTCGATGACTCCCTCAATATACTGGTGACATCTTTCGCTCATGAGTCATAACTAGATGAGCTAAATTTGACCATACACAGAATACAATGGCAAAGGAATATGCTTAAATAGATGAATGAGAATATCCCATCTTAAAAACTTACATAACATTCACTTGGGTTGGAAATCAGATTATCTGCTGTAGAACCCTTCAAAAAAAAAAAAAAATATCTGCTGTATAAAAAACGGCATTTGTGTTGCACTGGTTTTCAATCGTTTGATACAACCATAAAACAGGTTGCCCCATTTTTTCGCCCGCTGCTGCGATCCAAGGACCGTCAATCACACAGCTTCACAAGTGCTGTGTTTCCTTCACAGCTGAGAATCCAAACCCGCTTGGGTCTGCTTCACCACATTCCTTCGTCACTATTACTCGGCAGCAACATACTAGTACATCGCCTGGACGGCAGCTTTGACACGCCACAAAATACCCCGACAGTCCAAACATCGAGCCACAATTCCTAGTTTACAATCAGTTTCATCTGGGTGAGATATTACAACACAACATGCATAAATCTCGCGGAACCACGAGGTGACTGCCCCCAACCGCATGTGGAGTTCCCAACCAGCAGAGATCATAAACATAAAACCCATATAATAAAAATGGTCTTTTCTACTCCAGAGAAAGAACAGATTCATTCCGCTCGCTAAATTTTCATCTCCCTGCAAATCAAACCAAGAAAAATCATCATCTATCCGAGAAATAAAATCTGTACCGCAGAAATAATGACATTCAAGTAACAGGGCATCAAAATAAGAGGGTTCACCTCGTCAGCTGCTCCAATCCTGAACATAGGTATTCAATCCTCCCTTGGGATGAGAAAAGCTGGTTTGCTTGAGGGGCAACACAGTATTTCCCATCTCATCTACACAAGTCTCGAGACCACATAAGCCGCAAAAGCATTCCAGATCAGACTCCTGAAACGAATTTAGAATTATGCTTTACTCAATATTAATGATGAAACACTGACAATGCGTCAGAAGTTCATGCCTTCATTTTCAGGGTTTCACAAAGGAGTGTAAGAGGGTACGGATGAAGCTTGTAACCACCATGATTTATACATGCTAGAGCCTCTGCTCGAACCTAGAGGGACATGAACATGAGGGCAATGAATAAAACATTCTCCTTCAATCAATCAAATTTAAACAAATATAACATGCAAGACACATATATTACCTCATTTATACATGTTTCAATCATACAGAGCTGCAAATAAGTTGCCTCCTTTGAGATACAATAAAAGAAACGCCAAAAATTTCCGACATGGTAGAACCTGGAGAGTAATGCAGAACTAAAATTGCCAGCTCCACTACTGATTACAGAATAGCATCTGAACCAAACTAGTTAACTGGAAGAGAAAAAAAAAACCTTATATAGCTACCTGAGAATTGTTCGAGCGAACAACATTTCCTTCGATCTAATAACTGAAGGAGGCAGGCGAGACAACCACAACGAAAGGGATTCACCCTGCAAACAGTGACAGCTAAATCAATACTCGGTAGGATCCAGTACGAGAATATTAGAGTGACTTAAGAACCAAGAGAGATGATAAAAAAAACCATGATGTGGTTGTGACCCTGTGAGCCAAGATGAAGAAAGATATACAGTGAACGAAATTCAGCCTCATTCTCGCAATCACAATCCAACTTGCGGTTTATATCACAGAGATTATACAGAGAAGCAAGCGACTTTATAAGCTGCTCCATGTTAAGATGATGCATGGGAGAGGTAGGGGGGCCCTTGGTGGCGCATTTCCTGAGCTTGTGATGGGAAATTACATGAAACTTCACCTGCATTAACAAGCATAAAGGGACTATCTCTTAGGACAGACAGTAATCTAAACCGCAACATAGGAATATCAAAATTCTAAAAAGGACGCAGAAAAAAAAGGAAAAAAAGATGTTACAGATAATTTACATCATGTATTGTTCAAAAGTTGAAGACAACATGTAGGATGAGCTTTAGAAATGAACACAAACAAGAATGAATAGAAGGATTGTGACGATAATACCATCTTCTCGTACATGGAGATTGCTTGATCACCGATGATATTCTGCATGCTAAGATCTTGTCTTATGGACCTTATCCTATCAAAGATGAAATCGTGAACGGTTTCAAAAGGATGGTCTGACGAGTCAAACAATTCCAAGAGGTAATTCAAGGTCCTATCCAACACAGGTAAAGGACGGACATCCGATGCTTCGATATCTTTTATTGATACAGTCCTGCAAAACTAAAAACATAAGGCGTGAGCAAGAAGCTCTACACCAATTTGAAAGTAACACCGAACCCAACATCAAAATACAATGATTGACCATAACTAACTCTCGGTAAACCTATATCATTGTACCTTCTTGACCGCTAGGCCAGAAGATGTTCTTGCAGGGTCTCCATCCAATCTTTCGAAGACAGCTAAATCTCTGAGCCGCTCACGCTGCAATCTTTCCCTCTCTAATCATTCGTCGTAAAAAATAAATAAATAAAAATCAACTATAAAAGGATCTAGAAAGGAATTCAAGTAGCAGTAGAGCCATTGCAACACAATAAACCAAATGCCACAACGTATCAATAAAGAAGACAAGCTACACACATTTAAAGTTTCGGCATTTGATTTCACATATTTCCAGCATGTTTTCAGATTAGTGGCAACTTTCATCATAGGTTACCATACAAACTATAGTCATCAGATGCTCTAATCTCCTGCGTCTTCACTGCAGGAAAATGCACCATAGCAGGTATTCCTCTGAGTCCATACATTTTACTATTCCATAACTATGTCACATGTAGCAATCTGGATAATCTCAAAGTGTTCTCGGTAACAACCCCACGATCCAGAAAAACCCCAAAAACCTAATTTATTAAACTTTCACCAGATCTTATCAAGCTATCACCACCTGAGAGTAAGTTGTTCCCCTCCTAATTGTGAGGTTGACACCCGAAGTCATGAGAAACCGAGCTCTGTGTGAAAATAGAGGTAAGGTCGTATATCACCCTGTTTCCATGGTGCCCTTCCCAGACCTTACATTTGGCGGGATTATGGGGTACCTTCCTTTCCTTTCCATTCTATCAAGCTGTCACCAATCTATTCATCACCAGATGAATAACCACAAAATAGAGTACCTGGGCACATGAAAGGGCAAGTGCCGACGATGAACTGAGGATCAGAACCAGAACCCCCTCTTTCTTCTTCATCATTGTGTTGTCCTTGTGGGAGAAATCTTTGCGAGTTTGCTCTGTTACGGGGTACATTGGATTCGGTTGCATCGGGTCTTTTTCTTCTCCAGCCCTGCGTCGTTATCGTGGAATCTGGAATCATCCGACTAGGGTTTTTGTGGGACAGTTTATCGCGATTGAGATACCTCCTGCTTGAATTTGAAGCAGAAGATGATGATGATGGATTGTTTGGGCGGTGATCGACCTTGTTCCGCCGATCCATCCTCGTCTTCGTCCTAGTAGTATGCTTATTGTGTTTCTGTGAGTTATTCAGGATTCAGGAATAATTGATTATGTAAAACGGGTTCTACGTCGATATATTGATTGATGACAAATAAACTATCGGTTCTACTACACTCTTTGATCGATGATATTTTGATATCTGTGTCAACTCAGGGTCGATGGTGACTATTCATCAGTCACAAAATACGTTTTTCATACTGAATGCGCCAAAACAGTTACACTTGGTTCAAGGCGTAATGTCACGGACCAACGAATTTGGAATCTGACCCAAATTAAAGCCCGTGACAAATTGATGCGGCCCATCAAAGAAGGCCCAAGTTTGTCCAAGAAAGGTACAAACCTAGGGAGGTGATGTTCTCGAAGCCGCAAAGTCTTTATCTTGGGCTGAGCTCGAACGAAGGTGTGAGTAGCTTGAGTGCCGCACGGGTTGTGAGAAATCTAACCCCGTGACAAGTGGTATCAGAACAACGATCCTACTTCGTGGAAGTGGTATCAAGGCGTGGTTCAAGCAAGAAAAGAATGGCGGATCAAAACAACATGACCGAGTTCGTTGAGGAGGTGAACACCGCGAATGTCACCATGCGTAAAGGGAAGGCAAAGTCGAAGGATATTCTAACATTCTTCGAGTCACGACTCGAAAGCGTGGAGGACATCATGGGAAAGGTGGTGGTGAGATTGGAGGACGACGTACCAAGCAATGAGACCATTGATGCTCGGGAGGACGCATTCAAAGGTGAGTTGCAAGGTGTTCTTAACTCTCTCACGGACCAACCTCGTAAAGAATTCCAAACGCAGTTTTATGATGTTCGCACCGAGGTAATTTCTCTTCAAGAGAAGTTGAAGGTCATGAAGGAAAACGTTTCGCTATGTCGGGCAGCTATAGCGAATGGGGGAGTTGGTAGCTTTGGGAAGGGATCTCGTGTTGACGTCCCCAAGCCAAAGGCCTTCTCGGGAAAACGGGATGCGAAGGAGCTTGATGTTTTCCTCTTCAACATGGATCAATACTTTGATCACATGGGCATAGAGAATGAAGAGGCAAGGGTCAAGACGACGACGCTCTATCTCTCCGATACGGCATCCATGTGGTGGCGTCGTCGGTATAACGACATCCAAACGGGTGTCTTCTCTATTGACACTTGGGAGGATTTCAAGAAAGATCTCAAGTATCACTTCTATCCGGAGAATGTCCGATATGAAGCGAAGTTACAACTTCGGAAGTTGAGGCAAGAGGGTACGATTCGGGATTATGTGAAGAGCTTCACGGAATTGCTCTTCCAAATCCCGAACATGTCAGAGGAAGACAAGCTCATCTACTTCATGGATCGACTCCAACCATGGGCGCAACACGAATTGCAAAGACGTGGAGTGCAATCTCTTGCGGCGACCATAGCGGCGGCGGAGTCATTCATCGAGTTCAAGAAGGACGAACCTTCCAAACTCAAGGAGTCGCGAGGATTCCTTGAGAAAGACGATGGAGAACGGAGAGAAAGGAACAAATCACCCACGAGCTCTCCACGCAAGGAGAATTCAAGCAAAGGTGATCGAAGATGATGGAACGGGAGTGCCTCAAAGGACGCGGGGAAGTCCAAAGAGGTGAAATGCTTTTTGTGCGAGGATCCTCATCGTGTTCGAGATTGTCCGATGAAGAAGAAGC
Organism: Drosera capensis; assembly: GCA_001925005.1. NCBI lineage: Eukaryota > Viridiplantae > Streptophyta > Magnoliopsida > Caryophyllales > Droseraceae > Drosera > Drosera capensis. The sequence goes on along the minus strand of LIEC01008565.1, from coordinate 22,434 downwards.
TCTCGACCATGATCACGAAGGAAAAAGAGGAACCCATGCAGGAGGAATCTGCGCAGAGAATGGGTACCTTGAAGTTGCTCAACACAATGAAAGCGATCGAGGTAAAGTCTTCATCAAAGGGGTTGGTGTACGTCGATGTGTTGATCGAATCGTACACAAGTCGTGCCTTGGTCGATACCGGGGCAACACATAACTTTGTCTCGTTGGAGGAGGCAAAGAGACTTGGTCTTCGGATCGTCAAAGAGGGAGGAATGCTCAAGGCGCTAAATTCGAAGGCCAAACCAATCCATGGAGTCGCGGAAGATGTACGACTCCGCATTGGAGATTGGAAGGGAACGAGCGACCTTTTCGTTGTTGCAATGGATGATTACCCGCTTGTGCTTGGGGTAGACTTCCTTGATAAGATGAAAGCGTTCCCGATCCCTTTTGCTAGCACCTTGTGTATAGCAAAGGAAGATGGTGCGTGCATGGTCCCGATGGTTCGACGGGAAGCGAGGACACAAGGGAAGATGCTCTCGACTATGCAACTTGTTGAAAAACTTGCAACCAAGGGTGGTGGACAAGGCAAACGAGAGGGGAAACCCAAGAAGCCAAAACCGAGGCAACCTCCTAAACAAGAGCAGCCACGGGGGAAACCGAAGGAGTTGGATCCAAGTTCTATCCAACTCTTGAAGGCTCAAGACGATGCGTCGGTTGAACGCCAAGTGAAGCATGGAGGATTGCTTCAAACGTGCAAGGGTTGCCGGACGCTGAGCAAGAGGAAAACACATGCCAAAGCGAGTCCAAGTACCCGTCATCATGAGCAATGGCGAAAGAAGGCCGAGACGAGACATACGGACAAGAGTTCGAGGCACGAGGGAAATTTGGCACGGGAGACACACTTGCCCGAGGCGAAGGCAAGTGCGGAACGAAGGTTGTCTTTGTACGGAGACAAAAACAACGTTGGGGTTTGCCGCAAGGGCCGCAACGAGGACGTTTGCGACTTTGGTGGGGGAGAATGTCACGGACCAACGAATTTGGAGTCTGACCCAAATTAAAGCCCGTGACAAATTGATGCGGCCCAAATACGCGGCCCATCAAAGAAGGCCCAAGTTTGTCCAAGGGAGGTACAAACCTAGGGAGGTGATGTTCTAGAAGCCGCAAAGGCTTTATCTTGGGCTGAGCTCGAGCGAAGGTGTGAGTAGCTTGAGTGCCGCACAAGTTGTGAGAAATCTAACCCCGTGACAGTAAGGTGCCTGGTTTCATTCATGATAGGCAATAACACGCAGGAGGCAAAGGTGGGCTTAGAGATCATGCTTGGACTAGGCGGTAGAGATCAAAATGAATGAGGATCTGTTCAAAGGATAACTAGCCTTTAAACCAGTTGCTCACGAGCTCAGCATCCAAATCCACCACCACCGTAAGGTAATCCAGTTGCGACATTATTCCAAGGTCCCCTTTCTAAGCACAATTGACATACCAAATGCCATATCATTCATCGTATAGAAATAGCAACAGATCCATCAGACAATGTACAGGTACAGCAAACCCGGCCGAAAACTGAGAATGCAACTCAAGACAATCTACCAGTTTCCTCAGTCATTTGCTAGCAGAAAACAGCGTAGCACATATCCCCATGAGCAGTTCAATGCCCTTTCAACAGTACCGAGAATGAACTCTTTGTTAATTTGCTAGGTCCAAGTAGAGAAAACAAATCAAATAGAGAAACCGGTGGCTTCTTCGTCTTCATTGTCTATCATGTCTTCCTCATCATCTGAAGGCACCTCATAGTCTTCCTCGTCCTCTTCCTCTTCGATTTCGTCATCGTCGTCCATGGCTACTTTCTTATCCTTCAAGCCTGTGCTGAGCACTACTGTGTCTCCTCCTGATTTCTCCATATCCTTCCTCAGCTTATCCATGCTCTCCTGCCTCCGCTCTTCTTCCAATCTTTGCTTCTCAGCTCGCCTCTTATCAAGATCGGCCCTGCATACAAGCAAGTTTCAGATCGCATAAAAATATAGGTTGTTGTCGATGAAGAAGGGCACCTGCAGATGCTTTAGGGCTATATACGGCTTTGAAAATCTAATATGCCTACTATTTTCAGAAGTTCTACAAAATTACTTAGCTGAGTGTAAGGATTTGTAGATCCAAGTAAACGCTAGCAATGATCGTATTCAAGAGAGGCCTGAAAGAATGCGTACTTGTAACTCTCCATGTATTCTTCAGCGCTAGCTTCAATCGCCTTGAAAAACTCATCCATCCCTGAACCAGATACTGCAGAGACTCCAACAGTCCGAAGATTCTTGTAAAACTCATCCAGTACCAAAGATAAGCTACGAGTCAAAGTTGATGTGTACGACTGATCTGACTCTAGTGCTGCATGAAAAGCCTCAAAATCTTGCATCCACTGCACCACCAAGAATAAAGGTCATGTAAAAGAAGACCACAGTCGTCCTAACCATCAAAATGACATGGAGAACAAAACTTCAAAAATAAATAAAAAAATGGAAGTACTGGGAAAAAACACTCCTGGTAAATAATTCTCACACATACAAATAGATTAAACTCAAATAGTCAAATAAATCTGTTGATGAGAATACAGGAAAATAAAAGTATATAACAATACAATTATACAAGTAGATACGTATAATTACCTCCAATGCAAACTGATGTTGAGCCACATCTGTCTTGTTGAATGCCAAAACGAGAGGCAAACGTGTCTTGTAGAGAATGCTACAGGCATAAAGCATATTGCTCATGAATGTAGCAGGACTAGCAGAACGAGGGGTATCAACCACATATGCAATGACGGTGGGGAAGGTTGAAGCAAAAGCCTCCGTGATTATTGCTCCGGAAGCAGACCAAGTAAATATCTCAATCTGACCAGGTGTGTCCACCAGAACATAATCAAGCTGATCTGCTCGCTTCTCAACCACTGAGATCACCTGAGATATGGAAGCAAAACATGAAACTAATTGCTGCACCTCATGAAGATAGTAAAAAATACAAGAATGAATTAACCCTCCTACACAAATCTCCAATACACCAAGCCATTGTGAGTTTAGTACATAACCGCCAAACCGCTTATCATGAAAGCAAGACTTCTAAGGAAAATGAAAAAAAAAATGCGAGGATTCCTACTCATATTTTACAGCAATAACAAACAAAGCTCAGATAGCGACGACAATTATGGACAAAGAAAAGCAACTGATTTTTATTCATGGGACTTTGGGAATCATTACCTCATCAAACTTTGTAGCAAACAAGTTAAGTGATGTCAGAATTCCTCCATTAGGGCCAAGGTTGAACTGCTTCATAACTTCCTTGTACTTCACGGTATCTCTGATATCGATATTTGCTCCGAACGGCAGTGACATAACAGCTGGGTCAAGATTGATCACATAACCTCGAAGTTTTGACTCTCGTGAGTGGCAAACCAATCGATGGAGGAAGGTCGTCTTTCCACTCCCTATTATAAACAGATACCCAAACATCTTCAGTCTAGGCCCTAAACATTTCATACGTAGAGGAACCCATAACAGTGAAACAGTAAATAACTAAACCAAACCTGCCATGCCAATGACAATGATGATGACAGGCTTTCTCTTGAAGCTTGAATCCAATTCCTTGATCTGCAGTTTCCCCAAAGACTTTTCGATTTCTCCATCCTGTTTTCACCCACAAATAAATGAACGGCAGTTCAAACAAGCTCGCTAACATCACGAAAAAACTTGATTCATTTCAGCTAAAGAATTTCACCTTCGAACTCGAACCAGTTGTATCCACTTGCATGGACGATGTAGCATCACCAGATGCCGTTGGTATCGAACCAGGCATATGCGAATCAACTTCCATCCCGCCCGTCTACCTAATTTGCCAAAAAAAAAACCCTTCAAGCCCACTGAACGACGTTGAGAATCAGAAAAAAAAAACCCTAAACTGTAGTACTCATTTCTCTAGACAATCATATACTACCAGTTATGAATGAATAGACTACTGAAACCGAAACTATGTTAAATTAACCAGCACAAATGATATCAATCAGAAAATAAAACAACTACGATGCTCATAAACCAATTAGAAATGGCGGAGAAATTTCGATTTCTCGGGTAGAATAGAGTTCGTGAAGAATTTACCGAGAGCTGATGGAGAGAGAAGACTGGAAGCGGCAGCGAAAGAGGCCGGGCGGCGGAGGTTCGCCGGCGAAGATGAAGCGGTGCGCCTGAGATGGGGTTAGGGTTTTGTCGAGGGAAAGGAGGAAATAGCAGATGATAGTTAAGTTGATGATTTAAAGACAAAAACACATGAAAAAAACCCTCCCGGACAAAAACCCTCAATTTAAGATATTCACTCAACTTACACCTTAGTCAATATTATTATAAATATATATAAAATAAATTTAGTTGATCATGTATATACTTATTTTTAATTTCTTAATAATTATCTATATATGAATTTTTATTAATTGATTTTATAATGAATTAATTATAATCATTAAAAATTTTATTATCAACCATATGAATGATTAAATAACTATGTGAAAATTTTAAAAAATAATATTACATATTTTTTATTTGATCGATGATGATTTGATTAATCATATTAAAAAAATTAAATTTCCTTATTTTATTATCTCATATTACAGTGATATTGATGACTTTATCTATTACCAAATATGATTGAACAATATATGAATGATTGATAAATTGAAATTTATAATACACAATATAACTATTTAATCTAAAATGAATTATTTATTATTAATAGAAAAAATATAAAATAATATATCACAAAAAATACAATTGAAAGTTGTATATCACGAGTAGAGATCTAATGTATATTAAACAAAGGCGAGTCGAATTTTCAAATTAAAGTTTACGATTTTCAACAATCATCATTAAAGTTTACGATTTTCAAATTTAAAACAAAAAAAATCAAAATAATCATAAATTTAAATTGTTGATCATTGGATTTTGCTAAACATAAATAAAATTATTTGTGGGTAATCTTAAACTCATTTTTCTCTTTAAATCATCAAAATAATTTTATGTTAGAATATTCTTAATTTTAAATTGAGACGTCACATAAAACATTATGGATATCTCACAATAGCATATTTGGAAAAAAAATTCTTCAAAATCATCATGACACGTATATTTTATATTTTATATTATATCTACTCATGGTATTATTCTTTTTCTCTCTCTTTCATTTCTCTCATAGATGTTCAAGAACATAAATGTCTTACAGTAAAATTCAACACATATATAAAAATCCACATTGATCAATTTATTATATTTATTTTCAAACAAATGGAGTATTATTTATAAAAAAAACTAATATTTTCACTTCAACAATGTGATAAATAAGTAAACATTAAAACTATTGTATTAACATATTTTTATCAAATCAATCTCTAAATTAATTTTTTTAAATTCATTAGTTTTATATTATAGAAATTCAAAATATGTGTTTAAGATTAGAACTTTTATCGTCTTGACATCAATAATACATCGTATTAGAATCGATCAATTCAACTTTCCTTTTATCAAATTAGTCCTACATCTTTTTTTTTCTAGAAAAAAGCTTTAATCTTATATCGTTTCTTGAATAAAAATTTAAGAAAAAAAAGGAATTTGTTACTCCTAATATGCAAGTTATCAATTTTATAACATATCTATCATAGCATAAATTAAATATTTTTTAAAATTATTTATTTGTAATACTTTCTAATCATCTATTAATCCCGAGCGTTAGCCCTTTCCCCAAATTTCAATCCTACATCTTATTTCGGTGAGTCTTGTCTGTTCACCGAGGACTCGAATTAGGGTTTCATCCATCAAAACTCTTCACCCCATCTCGCCACCTTACCTCGCCGGCGATTTTCCTCCGCCATCACCTCACCACCGCCCACACCACTTCCCTTCTCTACCACACTACACCACACCACATCACACCACCCCCTGCCATGGCTCGAAACGAGGAGAAAGCGCAATCGATGCTGAACCGCTTCATAACAATGAAGCAAGAAGAGAAAAAGAAACCCAAGGAACGCCGCCCTTATCTGGCCTCAGAGTGTCGGGACCTCGCTGAGGCCGACAAGTGGCGGCAACAGATCATGCGAGAGATAGGGCGTAAGGTGGCCGAGATCCAGAACGAGGGACTCGGGGAACATCGATTGAGGGATCTGAATGACGAGATTAACAAGCTGATCAGGGAGAAGGGGCATTGGGAGAGACGGATTGTCGAGTTGGGCGGGCCGAATTACGCGAGGGGTGGAGCCAAGATGACTGATCTTGGTGGGAATATTGTTGATGTTCCTAACCCTAGCGGCCGAGGCCCTGGATATAGGTATATGATTCTTCATCAGCTCATTTCGCAAATAGTAATGTTTCGAGTTTGGCGTTGGATACTTGATGGTTTACGAGCTGAGCACTACAGTATATGTTTCCTTGAAAAACTAAGAATCTCATTGATACTTCAAGCACATTCATGACAAATTCTCCACGTACTACTTGCACGTGTTGAATTTAGTAACCAAATCTGTCTCTCTTATTTAGACTCCATCTTGCTGGCTAGGGTGACTACGTGAGAATGAATAAGAGTAGGCTGGGCTTAAAATCTTAGACTAATTGACAGCAACTTACCATTTCGCAATGTTCTCTAGCTGGAAAAGAGTTAGTTACAGTTTCAACGAAGGGACAGGGCCAAAAAGATGTCACATACTGTTTCTGGGAGAAATATTTGGTTGTGTTTCGTGAAGCAAAACATTTAAAGGAAGTCATATCATGCAATTTCTTGAGGAATTTAATTCTGTGTTGCTTTTAGTGTGTCATTATGATGTGAATATAGTGACTGATATGGAGGATTTGTTTGCTAACAATATAGGTATTTTGGGGCTGCAAAGAAGCTGCCTGGTGTGAGGGAACTGTTTGAGAAGCCGCCGGAGTTGAGGAAGAGAAGAACCAGATATGACATCTACAAGAGGATAGATGCTAGCTATTATGGATACAGGGATGATGAGGATGGGATTTTGAAAAAGCTGGAGGGGCCAGCAGAGGAGAAGATGAGGGGGGAAGCTGTTAGGGAGTGGATGGAGATGGAGGAGATCAAGAAGGCAGCGAAGAAGGCGGTGAAGAGCGGAGAGGTGGCTAGTGTGGTGACAAATGCTAAGGATATCCTGTTTGAAGAGGAGGAGGATATTGTAGAGGAGGAGAGGAGGCTGCAAAGAGAGATAGAGGAAGTGGAGTTGCAAAGAAGGGAGTTTGTGGTTCATGTCCCACTGCCTGATGAGAAGGAGATCGAGAGGATGGTCGTGGAAAAGAAGAAGATGGAGCTTCTCAGTAAGTATACAAGTGAGAACTTGTTGGTGGAGCAAGAGGAGGCCAAGTCCATGTTGAATATTCAGCATTAGCCGGTAATTATCTTTCTGAATCGTTGAGCCTCTCTAATTTGCTGGCTTTATGTTGTTTTCTAAGATTATAGGCTTTAATAGTTTTTGGGTCATGCTTGCATGGTCTATGTGTCAAGATGTCGATAGAATGTGGCGTGGCTTGAAACTTGAAAGTACTTAATAGAGCTTTTGTTTGGTTATAAGTCGTTAACTTGGAACAATGGTGATAAGCTTCGATAATTCTATTATGCTGCTCAACGAAAATTGTGTGTTACATCCTGTGGCATTCTCAAAATTAAGAGCTATCCTAATGTCCATACATGACAGAATTGGTGTGTCTTGTCTTGTAATTTGCATATGAGATCCATTATGGACTTGGTCAGTTATTTTGCCAGATGGATATTCGTCAGTTATTTTGCCAGATGGATATTCGTTCTTAATCGACTTGTGCAGGGAGAGGTTGATCATGAAAGGTTGCTTTCAGCTTCAGATGCCAGAAGGACTTCTGTTCCTCAGCTTGAAACCTTCAGGTTATCCTGAGAAGACTGCTCACTCTCTGCAGCAGCTTGAGGTTTTTCAATGACTTTTATGCTTGGCTTGGAAGCTTTTATCGTTTGGCATCTCGTGTTGAGAGTGGTGTCGTATTTGGTAAAGTGAAGAAGCTTTGCACGTGCATTATGTAAGCAACCTGGGAAATCAACTACATGTACTTCAGTACCGAAATTGCCTAGCATGTAATATTGTTGAACCTTATGGCGGAGGAGACAGCTAAAAGGAGTCATTTTGAATATGATCGGCAGCTTTGTTAATGATTTATGTTCCCGAATCATGTCAAGGCTATAGAATCCACTTCCTGGTTTTGTTGTCCTTCTTGGTTGCATTCCTTTCTTGTCGACTGATTTGAGTTGGTTTGTGCTGTTCATGTTAAATAGTCTCTTGCACAGCGGATGTTTGCATGCCTGATAATCGGGCAATTGAAACAGACATTAGTAAGCTGGATGCAGTCCATGCTGTCGACGTTTGTGTGTGTTACTATGTCATTAGACTTTGTGGTTTGTGGGTTTTTTTCTTCTTTTTTTTGTTCCTTTATCTCTTTTTCTCTTTTTCTCCTTTTATCCCTGTGCAGGAGATGGGTTGTAAACTAACATTTTCTCATTGAGGGCAGGGCATCATGATCCCGGTGTACACAACGCACTGTTTTGTGTCTCCTGTTCGTTGAGAAATGGATGCAGTTCTCCTCAATCAACGAGTCCTTGAATATTGTTTTGACTACTCCTTGTATTTGTCATGATTTTAAGCATCATGCTGCGTACGAAAGAACCAATACAAACTCCCCTCTTGAAAGACTGCCACAGCAGCCCTATCAAACGAGGCCGGTTGCCTGCATCACCATACTCTAAAGTTGATCGAATTCATGTACTCAGTCTCACCCCTCCCAGATTGGAAACATTGACATTCGACAATCAATCATGGATTAAATAGAGGCCAAGATACCCTGCATTAGAAAATTTAGACCAAGGCAAAATGAAGACTCTGAGCAATAGAAATCCTGCGTTGGAAATGGTACATCCTTCATGATACAAAGCCGAAGAGACGAAAGTGACAATTAAATAGAGAAACACAGCTAAAGCTTTAAGCATCCACAACATTCCGCACACAGATAGCAACTCCTTTATCGTCACAAATCTAGAACCAACATCAGAGGGTATCTCTTCTTTTAATTGGTCAGCTCCATGATGGCAGAGACAATGTCGCCATCAGCCGCCTTGAGTGCCTTGACGGCCTTAGACCTGGAGACTCCAGCCTGAGTCATGACCAACTCAATGTCTTTGGGTTCCACTCCAGTCTCATCAACTTCTTCCTCATCATCCTGAGCCGCAGCAGATGACTCAGGCTTTGATATCACATGGCTAAGATCAGGGGCCTTGAACTGCTCCGCTGCCTGGGTTTGAAGTTGCGAGCTCAGGTCCTCAATCTTTGCCTCACCAAAAATAACGTATGTATCTGATGTGGGGCTCTTGAAAACATCAGGTCTTGAGATCACAAACAAAATCTGGAAGAGATTCTCACCAGAATAAATGGTAAGTTAAACTGGTAAATGAATTGAATGACAAGTTGGAAGATAAAGAAACTAACATTCTTGCTCTTCTTCACGGTGATTCTGGTAACACCAGTGATGGGCTTCATGCCAAGTTTCAGCATGGCCTTGCGACTTTTCTTTTCACTTCTACTTTGTTTTGACCGACCACTACCATCACCATCTTGTCCTGCAAAGTATCAGAAAGTTAAGTGCACAAGACTCCCACAGCAACTGAGTACAATCGCAACGAATATAGATTCATCATGCAACCCAAGACATAAGAGGTATTGAAACTGATCTTTAGGATTTGGTGTTGTAAATGATTTTGGATTAATTGCCTCAAAACCTCAAAGACCAAAAGAGCATGAAGGCAATATATTTGAGCAACAATCACCAAGCATAACCAAACAATTCAAAGTTATTTAAATTATATGCAATTCAGGCAGCAATTTTCATCCTTGAGAATGGTGCTGCTAAATACAGTTGAAAGTAAGCCAGGAATTTCCCCGACATAATTCATTTAGAATCCTCCCAAAATAGCACTCGATGGTGATCAACGCACAAAAATCATAAAAAAATTTCACGGCGTCAAGTGTTATTAAATGATTTCACACCTAAAGAAAGATACAGTTAATATCCCAAAATGTCTTAAACCATGAATTTCACATTTCAACATGGTATTCAGAAACTTGTCAGCCAAAACCTCTTGATATCACATCAATAAAAATAATAAACATAGAACGAGCCCAAGCGAACTCATCAAAACTTGCAGTCTGTTATCGCAACACTTCCAGTAGACTAGTAATACCTTCAGCATCATCATCATCTTTATCATCATCTTCATCGTCGTCTTCATCATCGTCCTCGTCTTCTACAAGTGGTTCATCTAGCTGTAAATTTGGGAGACAATGATACCTCAGTTAGATAATGGTACCCAAAATCTGGAACAATTTTACACTTATGCTGACCCTTGAGTGTACATAAGGCACTTCCATAAGAGTAGCCGCACACCCAATTGGGATATCAATGGCATGTGGATACGTCCACGAAAAAAAAAAAAGAGTCGAAATCCTAAACTTGTATCACAAGATGCGCCATTGATCACTGTCACTAAATAATTAATGAAGACTAGCTCGAGGAAACGAAACCAGACTGCCCATCACATAACCATCCTGCTAATACCGAATTATCACCAACAAGAACATCACCTTTCTCTGCGTATCCCAATTCATCAACTAAATTAAGTAATCAGAAGTCAGGACACCAATGAAATCTGATATGGGATTGCTAAGAACCACCAACAAACCCATCTACTGAAAACCCATGTAATGAAATCAACTCAATTGGCCCGATTCGGTTCGTTTGACATTGATCTCACACCAAACCTGAGCACGTCGATTAAATTCAAGTCAATAAAGAGTACAATTTTGAATCAATAGCAAGAGATGCGGGTGAAATAAACATTCAGCCATGAAGTACGTTGACTGATACAATTGGCAGAAGAAGCAGATCTAATAAGGAAGTAACAGAGTGGATCGAGAGAGAGAACAAAAGAGAGATTACGTCAATTTTTTGTTGCTCGAGGTGAGCGGCAAGGAGCTCTTCCTGTGTCTGCGCAGTCATGGCGAGAGTCGAGTTGCGGCGAGAGACAGAGTTGATGAAACCCTAGAATAGAAGTCGATACTGGATGAGGAGTCAACTCGTCCTAACACTCCACTAGTGCTTTTGGTATCGACGAAAACATTAAAATTTCTATTTTATGGATCGTGTTAAATTTAGAACAACATTTTTTAATTTCAGAGTTATTTTTTAAAAAAAATTATTTATTCATTCTATAACAGGGATATTCTGGATATATTTTTTATTCTGAATTTAGTTATTTTTTGTTTTATTTGATAAATTATTTTTGATTTCATTATTAATTTTTTATTTTTCGTTGTTGGTTTTGAACAATAATATTAAACAATTCTTTAGAATTGGATTTTGATTCGTACATCTATTTAGTCTATTTATAAACATCTAATATATTTTCTTCGTGATTAAGGACTATATGTTGACATATTATGTTTCATCTGAATCTTAATCTAAAAAATAGTACCTTTGATGACGTACATGACTAATAGATCAAAAGACTCGATATGATATCAGAGTCTTTAAAATGACGGTTCAACTCAATATTTCGTGACAGTCAAATTTATATTCTCGTTTCAAACCCAATAGATATATTCAAGCGATGGAACATATTGAGAATACTTTACACACATTTGGTATGGTGAAAATATAAGAAATACTAATTACTTCATATCTCATGTGTTATTCCACTTATAATCAACTTGATTTTAAATTGAAATTCTTAAGATAATAGAATGAAATATTCAAAATCCTTAATAAAATGATTATTTTATTTGACATAGTGATTTTGATTTTGATTTGAGAAGGGCTAAATTCAGTTAAAAAAAATTTCATATTAAAACATACATATTCAAGAATTAATCTTTTTTTATCTGAATTTAGTTTTTTTTTCCTTTTCTTTTTTTTACTATTAATTTTACATTCCGTTATTTCCAATCATTTTCAAAGAGGCGAGGGGGATTGATCTTACAGACACCACAAAGTTGGAACCATGACAATCAGTGTAGTATGGGGGTGAAAACGTTGAAGCACATTCTTGGTTCCATAGTCACGGACACAGTTGATCCACAGTATCCTCATGTTCTGGTCAAAACTTCCGTGCAATCACAAGTTCAATGATATGTATCCGTTGCGCAAATTCAAATCCACAACAACTCCAGGCTGTGCAACAGAGTAGCCAAAACAAAGCATATCTGTTCAGACAAGGTTCCACAATCCACGTGTAACGGCTACATTTTCACCATTATTCCCCGCTCACCAAATTCCCCAAAATTTGAATTCATCTCCCTCTCAGCCTCTCTCACACATCATTCCAGTCCACTCAATTGCCAATAATAAAAGCTCCTTCCTCGTTGATTGAGCCGCTTTCTCTCTTCAATTCAATCTTTTACTTCGACTGTGGTCTCTCTCTCACTTCATTTTGCACCCACTTGTTTGGTTAACAAAACCCTAATCCCAAAAACCTAATCTTTTTGGTCCCAGATTTGACCCAGTTGAAATGGGTTGCTGTTTGAGCAAGAAAGATCCCAACATGGGTTCTTTCTCAGATCCAATTCGGCCGAATGACAACAAAAGATGCGGTTTCAGTGTTGCCCAGATGGAGAACAAGGCGAAAACTGCTCCAATTGGGGATTTGAAAGCCGAGAACAAGAAGCAGGAGGAGGAGAAACCGGCGAAGAAGAAGGAGGTGTTTGTTATTCAGCATAGAAAGAGCAATGACAGGCGACCCGAGTCGAAATGCCCGTCTGAATCAGACGGGTCGGTCCCTCGTGGCCCGGTTTCGCCTGATCCGGGTTCTGATGGTGGGAATAGTAAGGTTGGGATTGCATTGAGTGGTTGTGCTGTGGTGAGGACATCTAGTTGTACCAAGGAGGAGGTGGATGCGATACTGATACAGTGCGGTAGGCTTAGCCGGAGCTCATCCGGGAAGGGAGGTGTGTCGTGTGAGTATAAGAGCGCTAGGAGGTACGCTGGCTCGAAGAGGAGCCATGATTTCGATAGTGAGTATGTCGGGGGTTGGGAGGACGTTAAGAGGAAAGGTGGTGATTTAGGTGTTGAGGATGGTGCTTGTGAGGATGCTGATGATGAAAGGCATGTAAGGCGCAGTGAGTCCAGGGGTTCTCACAGGAGGCGGACTCCTAGCCGGAGTAGAGAGAGGGACTCGTCGAACCATAGGTCCGGGAGTACAGAGAGGGGGATGAGTAGTGGGAGAAGAGTGAGTCGATCTCCGGGTCGGAGATCGGAAAGTCCTATGGTGTCAAATGGGGGAAGTGCAAGTGGTAACAACAATGGTAAGCCTGGTAAGATGGTTTCTGTTCCAGCAACTGTATCTTCCTTGTCAAATGACAACGGTGGCAGTGCTGGTGCTGGGGAGGATACCACAGAGAATGGGAATGTGAAGAGGATATTGGTGAGGAGAAATGTTGGAGATGGAGGTGCAGCGGGGTCTAGGGGTACAGCTTCTCCCAGATCTCAGTCACCGGCAAGAGGACATGGTATAATTGTGGTCGCAAATGAAAGCAAAGGTCAGCAACCGCAGCAGGTGCAATCACTTAGTCGCAACCCTTCGGGGAAGAAAGAGCACTCTCCTTACAGGAGAACTCCGTTGAACGATATCGACTTGAATTCCCTCCCATTTCAGCCACTTGCTAGCAAGTCTGTTGTCACCAACAACTCATCCAAGGCACAACATAAGAATAAAGACATCGCTGAGGACGAGGCTGCTGTCGGGCAGCTTCCCAATCCAGCTTCTCAGGTATATTCTCATTTTCCCTTCATGCATTTGCCACTGTACTTATCATTAAGTTATTCAAATCCCAGTGCAAGCTACTGAGGCAGTAATACTCTCGGGTTTCATGTCTATGTTTGGTGTTATAGTTCTGGAATTATTCCAGTCCGTATGTTGGTAGATGGAGGAGACAGTGAACTTGATATAACCAATCTTGAGAAAATTTATATCTTCCATGTGAAATCTAATTCATTTCTGATCTTCCAGCCTTGTATGAGTAACATTGTCAGGGGCTGGAGTTTCCAAACGTGAACCTCGGGTGGTTCAGCTTAACCAAAAATGAACTTTGGGCAGAACTGCGCCACCAAACATGATGAAGCAGTTCATTAAAAAAAAAAAGCCACCGTTTACTTTGTACTGATGTGATCTTCTATCCTTTCATGACAGAATAAGCATATCGATACAAGCCATATCAAAATATCTCCTCAAGAGACAAACAGAAGAATCGACAGCAGAGGTGGAGAAGGCAATGAGATCACAAGCATCAATTATTGCCTAGTTAACGACACTAAACCACGGATCAATCAACAATATACACCTGACAAAGTAGCTTCTCAAGGGACACACAGAAGAACCGGCAGTACAGGAGGGGAAGGGAATGAGACCAGTAACATCAATTACTGCCTAGTTACTGACCTTCAACCACGGATCAATCAACAACCGATGCATGAAAAATTAGCGCAACAACACTGCTCAGGCATTGATGCATTAGTAACTCCTGTGATCATTTCTGGCGCTACCTTAAGGCCACCTCAAACACTAACAAGAAGCAGGTCTTCTAGACGATCTCGAGACCTAGACGTGAATGTTGAAGAAATGCTGAACGTGAATGCTGCTCCGAATTACAACTCACTGCTTCTCCAAGACATTCAAAAGTTCCATCAGAAAAGCTATAACAGCTCAGACGCCGATCCCAGCACCAAGATGTACACTCCCTTGACACACCCACCATGTCTAAGCAAAGCCTACTCCATTCTTGAAGCAGTCGCCGACCTGAATTCCTCAACCAGCTCAAATTTCTCTGGTACTTATACAGATGATAAGCAGAAAGGCCCTTTGGCTGATTTTTCAACTGAAAAAGACAGCATCTTCTGTTTTTCGGCCAACCCAGCTGGCAAAAGGAGACAATTAGAGGGCAAGGAACCTGTAGTTGAATCAGAGGTGTATATCAGTGATGATCTGATGGCGCCGAGCATTCACAAGTATGTGACAGTAAGGAAGAAGGGCATAGACGACGAGGAACAAGAGTCATCGGGCAGCAATAGCTTCACGGGAAGCCAACTCAACAAGCTGGCTTCTGCCTCTTGGGAACCCAACTCGGCAGATTCAACAGATTGCTGGACATCATCATCAAGGTCTGACATGAGGCGAGAAGAGGCCAGTGGTCAGTTGGGGTTTGAGAGACTTGCAGTGTCTGAGCCTCCTCGCAGAAACAACGAGGAAACACAAGGGAAAATGATCAGCCAATTAGGTCTTGAGAGACTTGAGGTATCTGACCCTCCTTGCAGAACTGATGAGGGACCAAAAAGGAAAATGATCAAGAACAGAAGAGACTCATCATCTGATCAGCGGAGTGGAGCTACGCGTTCCAGGCCAGGTAATGTAAAGGGCGGTCCTCATGGTCTTGGTTCTTCCTTTACATCCCTTGCTGCTTCCACTTGATAAATCTGATGTAATTACCACTGCTTCCATTTTAGCAGTGGGGCTGAACCGTTGCACTCTTACAACGTTCTGTTATCCCTGAACTTGTAATTGCTTCATTTAAGTTGACGGAGATTTCAATTTAGTTGTGAATTCAATACCTTCTTGGACTTTTTTTTCCTGGATATTATGGTTAATAAGGACAAGCTTTATCCAAGAGCTGATGCCAAGACCGATCAATGTGTTTCAGTAGGAATATGCATGGAAACACCAGTTATAGAGTTGAGCTTGTTTTGCCCCAATGATGAATTTTAAACATACAACCAGGCTTACTTGGCTGTGTAATCCATTTAGCTGCGACGAAGCCATCCCTCTGCGGCATAATATTTACAAGAATGTTCTGAATGTACCTCCCTGACATATGTCTAAGAACTGGATTCTCTTCAATCTAAGAAAAAAAAAAAAAATGAACGCGTAAAATACATTTGGTTGGAGCCCTTCCACAACTTAACATGGAATCCAACCATATGTGAACCTTGACGAAGCTCTTAGCACAGCGAGTGCTTCCGCATCTGTGTCTTACACCAATTTCAGCAACATAACTGATCCCAGCAATGAACTGGCCAAATAATGCGTGACTGTCCATCCTGATGCACACAGCTGAATGAGATGTTTCCTATGGTCCCTTGATTCCTTCTAACCGATATATGTTGCCCATTTGATGTAACAGCCTTATTCTGAGCTGCTTCGGTTATTTAACAGGTATATTGCCACCAAAGCAACATTCGAGAATGTTTCACCCAAATAAAGGTACCTGTGAAAAGGCAACTATGTTGATATGTTTCGAAGGGAGGAAGGCCACTCGGTTGGAACATTAATCATAAGGTAAATAGTATTACCCGAAGACTGAAGCGAACATTGGGGTAGAAAAGGTGAGTGAGCTGAGCTTTGTTAGACTACCTGAAACAAACAAGGCATGGATGAATAAGTTTCCTTGGCCATTTTTGAACAATACGTGGTCTCAAGAGGAAACGTTCATTTACAGAACCAACTAAGAAATAATAGCTCATTTACCCCAATATAACACAACGAGAAGCACTTTTTGCTTCAGGTCAAGTATGAGACATTAGCAAAAGAGAACAAGGAGACCTCTTGTAGCGTTGTAGAAGAAGACGCCATAGCTAATGGCACTACCGAAAATTGATGTATAGAAGAGTGCAGCAAAGTCACTTAGATTAAGATCATTAAAGTTTCCAGCGAAGGCAGGATCATGGTCAAGGACTGAAATTGCCAGAAGAGGAATTCCACCAATAACCATGTGCTGCAGCAGACATTATGTGTCACTCTCAGGATCACCATTATGCCGCATAAAACACTAGATCCTAACAGATACTCCAAATCAAAATGTGGCTTAGTCCCTACCCATCCAGTAGCCATAACAGAATCTGAACCCATCGCACCATGACTGTACCTATTGCCATGCTTTGAGCAGCAAGAAGCATCCACCATTCGCCACTACCCCAGAGTGAAAAACTGTTTCCATCAACTGGTTTCGCAAGAACCTGCAAAATGACTTTATCAATTAAAAGATAAAATTTGCTTAAAGTAGCAGTGCAGCATCAGGAAAAGAAGTTGCTCCATCTAACTCATGAAATTAAGGATCCCTTTCCCTTCATACCCCTAATAATGCATCATAAAGAAATTCAGGTGCTATTGTGAACAACATAAATGATAAATCAGACGTAACTATGCATATCATTGAATTCTACCAGCCCTGATGGTTCAATGCAAACAGCAGATTGAGATTTTCAGTTTAATTTGAAATCTACTGATGGAAGACCAATGCCAGAGACAAAAATGCTTCACCAGAATCACCACATCCAGCAGTTAATGACAGAACTACCTCAAGCAGCAGGAGCCCAACAACACCGAGGACCAGCCCTGCTGCTCCAATGTACCCTATTGATTCCCCGAATAACAGAGCTGCAAGTATAGCCACGGTAAGAGGCTGAGAATCAATTATCACCTGCGCTGATTTGTTCGGATAGGGATTAGCTACATCTTCATCATTCTCATGGGCAACATAATGACACAAGAACCATTACACGAGACAATGAATTAGAAGGGCAAAGAGATAAAATCCGAAAATTTTTATGCATCAATAGATAGTGGGAAAAACTATCTAAAAACTATAATCTATCAGTAGATTTCCTATAAACCATCATTTCTTGAGGTCATATTTCTAGGGAAATCTTACAGTACACCACTTAGAAATTGCTGAGAACACTAGCTATCCTAAAAAAATCTAGAAAAAAACTATATGCAAATTCCGACTGACCATATCAGTTTGCGAAGCAACTCCTAGACCATTAACATTCAAAGAGAATGCAATACATCGTGTAGACATAGTTGAGAAGGAGAAAGGTTGCAGGAGTAACGACATACACTGCCGAGACCAGCAGATGTCTCTCTAAGCCTTGGGCGAGAAATCCCTGTCAATGCCAACATGTACTAACAAATAAGCTCACTTCAATATTTAAGAAAAAATGCGAGAGCACATAACAGCAAATACAAGGATGGCTAAATTCGACATCATCATCATCATCATGGGAATTGGAATACTGAACTACTAGTATAACTCAACCAAAAAATAATGCCAACCGATATGAATCACACCAGCTAACACAGATACTCCTATAAAGAAATAGAACAACGGATCAGTTCAATAGAAGATTGGAGAAACATTAAGCAGTGAACAGTTATACAAATACAATAAACTAAGCCTCCTGCTGATACCTGAAAACAAGATCCATCCACCAAAGCAAATATAGCAATAGAGAGCCCAGCCAGCAATCCCTCCGGCATCCTCCTCCCCTTGGCCGCCGCGAAGCCGACCAACAACGTCCCTGCCGGAATCAACCTCGCCGCGGCGCCGCGGCGACAGCAAAGGGCCCCACCTTAGGAATGACCCCTTTCATGACCACCATCGCCGTGCCCCGGAAGAAGAAGGGGGATATCAGCACTGCCCACTTCCACAATCCCTCCACCGCATCAAGTGAAACTCCCGTTAACGTTTCATCTCCTTCGATATCCTCTGCCAAGTCTCTGGTGGAATTCGGGGCGCGGGGTTGGTCGTCGAAGACGCATTCGACGTCGGTTCCAGTGCCTATGCAGTCAAGGGAGGATGAATCGGGGTGATCACTATTAGGGAATCCCAGTAATTCCGCCCATTAGTCTATAAATGCCTAGCTGTAAATATAACCAGTACCTTTTAATTATAGGAAGCATGTCAATCACTTCATTCTGGTAGCCTTGATTAGTGCTGAACTCTTATATATAACATGTACACATTGAGATGTGAAGTTATGCCATTGAAATACACATCAATTCTTTTAGTCTATGCTGCTTGAGCAGCGAGCTCTGAAATCGGCGGTACGAGAGTGGTTTGAGATGGGAAGTGTGGTTGATGGCGGAAGCGTTTGTGGGAATTCTCAAGGTGGGTTGGAATGGGATGATGAAGGGTTGGGGCAGAGAGATGAGTGGGAGCAAAATGGAGCCATTGATGCGCTACTCTGCTAATCTGGTGAGATGCATGAACATTTGGTGTCGAGGAAGAGATGAGATATCATGAGACAGATAGGCACTGTGCAAGTCTGCAGATATATTTTTCCGCCACGGCCCCAAATCACACTACCTTCGAAAGAGTAATAGATAATCTGACACTAACACAAATGACGATGCAATTCGTCGTCGCAAAACAATCTCCCAAAGGTTTTTTCTATCATGAAAATCAAAGTTTAACTAGTACTAAATTCTGAAAGTGTTGATTAGTTCAAAATAAAGCGGACAGAATAACATGAATGAATTAGTGTATTTTGTTAAATAAAAAAAAAGGTCTAATTGGACTCATTATTTCATTGTTTTAAATCCAAAATACAAGCCATAATAACATCATCAGGTAAGAATTGATCTCAAAACCCATATCGATAGCATTCAAAGACATAACATGATATAAGATGAACAGCCATATAAAATTTTCGAAACATCCAAAAATATAATAGGAGTGAATCAATGGTTATTTCATATTTTCTATAGAGATATTATAAATCACATAAATAATCAGTACATTAATTATTTTTTTCTTTTTTTAAATCTTACTTATATTTCACTATCATTAAAAAAAATATTCTTTTTTCATCAAATCTCATAAAAATTTAATACACATAAATTCGTTTATTGGATCAAATTATTTACTAATATTATAAAATGGAGAAAATATTATTGATTCTGAAATTTTTTTTATTTTTAGGTGAAGGAGGGTCGATATGAGTGAGGTACGTGGGCCTAAGCACACTAGTACGTAGGGTAGGGCATGTGAAAGTGAACTCGAGCGTGTTGTGATGGGCTCAGAGACCCAACCGGGGCGGGGGTACCCCGTCGGCCCAACCCTAATCACAAATTCCATCATCGACCCTTCAAAACGGAAGAACGAAGAAAGAACAAATGCTTCGACTGCTTCGTTTCTCCCTTAAAAAAAGGTTCACTTCGTTGTTGATTGAGAGCAACTAGCAGAAGCAGCGTTGGAGAACAAACAGTAACTGCTCTCGACCCTTGCTCCACCAGGCGTGCGGCTCGAGTCGTGGGATCGTTTTGGCATACTCTGTCTGCGTTTCTCGAATCGACTACCAATTAACAGGGAGGCGTCGAGCGAAGGTACATCTTTGCCCTAATTTAATGTGATTTTGGTGTCAAATTGTAGCGAATCAGGTGATTGGTTGTGAATTTGGTGTATTAGATCATAGGTTGTGTCCATTCAATTCGATTTTGGGGGTCGAGTGGGCGGTTTGGTGGTTATTTTAGGGTTTTAGGGTTCGTTATTCACTGTATGTATGGATATTATGTCGGTTATTTTGTTAAGCTACCAGCTAATAAACTCACTTCTCAGTCAAAGATATGTACTATATAGGATATGATTTCCTGGAGTATGCTAGTCCTAGGAATTTTGGCCGCGAACTAAAATACTTCTCTGCTTCATTTTCCTAAAGGTAAGTCGAGTTAAGGTCACACGTCTGATGCTTTTGGACTTGAGATGTTGTTATCTGTCTGCTTCTGTCATCGTGATGCAGCTTGAGTAGTGAGATCTTAATCATTATCCTTCTTGTGCTATGACCATCTTACATATTTAAACTTTCTCGTGTCACACCCAAGACTATTCATATCATTTCATTGATATGGAAGTAACAACGATGTATGGGAAATTTTTTATCCAAAATAAAAATAAAAATACCGAAGTATGGGAAATTTGGTATGTGCTGGCTCCTGCTGGTTCTACAATGTGTGGAGCTGAGATTATTATTTCTGCTGGGTTGCTTCATGTATTTCTTTCCCTATGCCATTGTCATTTCTTTCTGACCCTTTCTGGCTTTGTGCAGTTAAGCTCTTTTGGAAGGTCATTGTAGTCTCGGTTGTGCTACATCCAGAAGAATGTCAGGTGGTCCTGGACTCGAGCCTCTTGTTGATCGTACGTGCTTTACATCACCCCTGCATCACTGGTGTCGTTGATGTTTGGGACTCATATCGACTCATATGTTTACCATTGCACTTGGTAGTTTTGGTAACCGAATAAATTCTAATGCTTTCACCGATAATTAAAAGATGAATTGAGGTCGTACGTGATAATGTGAAATTGCTAGCGTTATTCATGCTATTGAATTCTTGGTTTTGCAGAAATGATTTCGGTTATAACAAATGATGGGCGCCATATAGTGGTAAGTTACTTGATTCAGGCTCCAGCCAAAATGTCTTGTATTTAGATCCATATTGTAATGGCTCTTCTCTGCTGCAGGGCATGCTGAGAGGCTTTGACCAGGCTACAAACTTAATTCTGGATGAATCTCATGAGCGAGTTTACTCTACCCAGGTTGGTCAGCTTCTCCAGAAAACCATGTGTTATTTTTACCTAGTTGAACTATATCACCCTGATATCTGTTATTTTACCTACTTGATTTACCTCTTTCTCATCGTCCTTTTCTTTTCTTTCTACATCTTCAGCAAGGCGTCGAAGATATCGTATTGGGTCTGTACATCATTAGAGGTGATAACATGTACGCTTGTGTTTCTGAACTGCCTTTACTCTAACAAGATCTTTCTTTTCGTATAGGGTTCATATATCTAGTTTAATAATCCATGTTGCTCCTGCAGAAGCATTATTGGAGAACTAGATGCAGAGCTTGATGAGAGCATCAACCGCAAAGTTCTTAGGGGTCATCCTTTGAAGCCCGTCATCCATTGATTAGCTGAAGCAGGGTTGATTAAATTGTTAATGCAAGTCAAGTATGGAAAAAACTGTTTTACTTGATTTAAAATGCAATTGTGGAGCACTGGACGGGTCTGCTGAGGCGTGAGAGCAATGTTGTTGTTTACCTAAATTTTGATGCGGGTCTGGATATCATCTTTCTAATTGTCTTCGAAGCAGAATGATATAGTAAACATGGATGGTTCCCCTCATCTTTGTTTTATGTTTCCCGTTAGCGTGATGATCCTCTTGGGACAGAGCTATGTTCCTTGATGCATTTCTTGCCACTACATTGTCTACATCTGTCGAGGATCGGCCGATGTTTGTGTAACGTCTTCTATGCTAGTGTGGACGATGATGATCTTTATGCAGTTGATTATGCCTGTTTTGAGTTATGGTGGGAGCTGCACGGTTGATGGACTTGGTGCAGTTCTAAGTTTCATCTACAACTAGTACGAAGCAAAACAAAAATAAGCTCCTGCTTTTGTGCTTACAACATACTCATATTTCGTTGTTCATATCTTCTCAAGTCTGTTTTAGTATTGTGTTTGTAAAGTTTAAGTCAGGGTAAAACTTAACAGAGCATAGCGGATCATTATAGTAGGGGTAGAAGAGCTTATCAAATC